>JAJHUR010080683.1:0-10682 GCA_027495735.1 Lutjanus campechanus | reverse complement strand
TTAATAACAGAAATGTCATTTTTTCACTTATTTTCTTTTATTCCCTAGATTTTGACACAAATACCTGTACTTTCTACCCCTTACATTTACAAACAAGACTTGTTACAACTCGAAACAAAATGAAACAGACAGAGAGGGAGACTCGACTGCAGAGAAAAGGTGATGTTCAGTTTGCTTCGCTCAGAAAAAGCTTGAGTACAGAATGTGTACTTTTGTCACCTGTTTAATAATTTACCATCTACGACTGCTGGAGCACTTTTTCTACTCCCGTTTTTCTTCATGATTTTTTAAAAGTCTCATTACTGTGTGTTATCTTTCTCTTTGTATGGTGCATCTTAGCGTTTTTAAGGTCTGGATGTGGGTGTAGTATCTCATGAATGAAAGCTGTCTATGTTAGATGAAATACTATAAAGCAGCCACTAGGTGGCTCCCTTACATTGTTGGACTGGTTGATGGCGAACGGGGAGACCTCCTTCACATTTACTCTGTTAACGTTCTCTTGAAGCAGACCAAACAAGGGCAAGTACAGCGTGGCCATCCTAGCCTGCTGGCTCTGAAAAACAAATAAATCTCTCAGCATCACACACACACACACACACACACACATCAGATACTGAACTGCAGTGGAGCACAGAGGTGAGAAGACGCTGCTTACTTTGGAGGTGTAGCGGTCGTCAAACGTGTGCTTTACCATCAGATTCTTCAGCACCTGGATGGCAATCTGTCGAATATCCCTGAACTCCTGCAGAGCTGCACTGACCTCCCTGAGCAGCAGCCCGACCAGGAAGTGATTCTTGCAGAAGTCGTCTGTCAGCGAGTAATCCAGCTGGAGGTCTGAGGGGAAGACGAGGACGAGGAAGAGATTAGGATTGGCTGACATGAGAGGTACATGAAGGATGTGAAAGGACGGTACCAAACAATGACAGTAAATCTCTAAGAAATATAAATCTCACAGATACAGTTTGTTTACAACATTAAAAACAATGCAGCTATCTCCCATGTTGACAAATGATTCTTGTTGACTTTCATCTATATGAGGAAAATCAGATTTACAGATCTGGAAGCCTAGAACTTATGTTCACAGATGACAGATTCAGACTGTGTGACTGAGCTGCTGTTCCACATCAGTGATCGTTGTTAGAAAAGACAAACAGGATTAAAGCTGATGATTCAACAGTGGCAGCTGGTCACAGATGGTTTTCAACATCATTTAAGAGAAGTGAAGAAATCCCAGATCACACTCACAATGATTCCCAGAAATAACTGTAATCAAAACACACTCCAAACCACCTCAAGACAGAAAAGATACTTGCACACATCATCACCCACATCTGCACAAAGAGACGATCTCAGCTTGTGTACACATACAAATTAGTAAAAATATTTCAGTACAGGGTCTTGAAGAGGATAGACAAATGAAGCCACACCAACCAGTATGCAGCAAAACAGGAAGGTAACTGATGAGTTCAGATTTTGGTAAGGGTCGACTGATTATCACTTCAGCCGCTTCACTTTGTCTGTGGTCACCATTGTGTGGTCTCAACTCAATGTCCTGCCCACCACACTGTGTGACTGGTTACACGTTATGACTGATAATGTGGATTAAGTTAGGAAAAAAACAGTAATTGGTTGATAAATGAACGTAATAGTGCTTTTTAATCCAGAAAAAGCACAGCTATGTCTTCACAGGCCAGTCTTGCCCTGTCCAATATGACAGCAACATTGACATGCAGCAAAAAGCCGAAGCGGTCATTGAGGTGTCCACATATAATTTGTCTGTGGTATCAACACTGAAGGCTGCTGCACCAGAGACAAGTAATCACAGAGAGCTACATAAATGTTGAATTAACTACTTCGGCCCAGTGCTGCAATACGTCAACCTTGTTGTCACTGGACATGGCGAGACTTGCCTGTGAACAATGCATACAAATGGGGGAGCTGCCCTCTTTCTGGATGAAAAGCGCTATAACGTTTATTTTTCAACCAATTACAATAAGTGTTATATTCAAAGGTTCATGATCTATGTGGAAAGAAAAAAAAGTTTTGTTTTCTAATTTACTCCACGTAGATCATAATCCTTTGCATATAAAACTCATTGAAACTGGTTGAGAAATGTAAACATTACAGTGCTTTATACATAGAAAAAACACAGCTCCTATGTCTACTTGTATTTGTTTACAGGTCAGTCTTGGCCTGCAAACATCTGCTTAAAGGCATTTCAACATTTCAAGTTTTGTGTTGGAGCTTGTGTTATTATAAATTAAAAAGTTATTAAGTTATAAAATAACTGCAAATGTATATTGACTCCAACTGATCATAAATATTATTACATGATTATCAGTTTCCTTGATTAATAGGTATCGGCCCTGGAAAAAACATACTGGTCAACCCCTAGATAGTGGAACATTTTTCCCATAGAGTGCTGCAGGGATGACACATTTTTGTAGACCAACCAAGAAATTAAAGCTCTGGTTCCCTCCACAAAAAGTCAATGGGATTTCTCTGTTGGATTTTGGATTAGCGCAGTAATCTGTGGCAAACGAAAGTTTATGATACTTACATGTTTTGTTCAGGAAGATAATTTTCACAAACAAACACCACTTTTATGATTTTTGAACCAGAAATGCGATCACAAGAAGTAAAAACCTAATGTCAGACTCTATAAACGAACTACACCACGGTCACATGACTTCAACACCACCACCACTAAGTGGCTAGTGTTCCACGTTAATGTCCCTGACACCCTCTGTGGTTTCATTTAATTGGTTGTTAGCAGCCAACTTTTTTTAAGACACGTAAAAGCTCCAAAATTCACATGAAAATGTCTTAAACTTGTGCTAAATACAGACTTTATTTCAGGCATTTAAAACCAAAAACCCATTAAAAATAACCACTGACTTTGAGACAAGGGAACCGGGAGTGCTAATATGTTAACTCATTTTAGGACTCACTCCTGCAGCACTCTGTTGTGGACATCATGGTTGAATGATTAGATCAAAGTCTGCCATTTGTGGAGACGACATACAAGCAGCACACCCTTGCACCTACCTACTACAGTATCGTTTGACTCCATCGTATCATAAGGAGACAATGAAGCTAAGTGAGGAAAACATAAAAAGAAATATAGTACGTTCTATATCATCAAAGACTGATACAGCATCAGAATTTAATTACTGTTTAATTACATTTTCATTATATATGTCTGAGTTGTAGAATAAGGAGAGATGTTTTATTTGTGCAGGCCCTTTTGACAATATCAATTTTAGTAATTTTCTAGTCAAACAAAAACAATGTAGGCCCACTGGCACAAGCTACCATCAGGTTTAGAGACAAATTTGATGATCTTCTCACCTTGAAATCTAAGTATCCTTCCCTTTCCAAACGGCATGGGCAGATTTAAAGGGACGTAGTGCTCGTGGTTGCACACAACACGCAGGAACTCAAACCTGAACTCAAACAGCGTCTGCATTTAGAAACAACAGAAACCAGTGAGACAGCTTTGATACAACACTCACTGTTCAACACATCATTGTCCAAAACAACTGTGGAACATAGCCTGATAATCCTCCATCAGGGCGCTGACAAGACTTTTTTACAAACAAGCTGTCGTATAAATTATGTCACTGTACCTTTGGGTCTCCAGGCATAAAACAGTTGATGTAGTTGTTGATCTGTTTGAACACAAAGCCTCTGTCCATCAGGTTGAAACAGCGCTACGGAAAGACAGGAACAAGCAGTTTATAGCATTTATTAGCCATTAACTAATTGCTATTATTTATAGCAGATAAAAAATAAATACACTTGCAGAACACATGTTGCTTTGGAAACCATGCTAGATGCAGTAACTGTGGCTCCTGACCTTGATGAAGACTGCCAGACTGTGGTTGGCGTTCCTGGCTGCATCCAGGTTGTCTTTGTATTTCTGAGTGATGTGTGGCATCATCATGTTGACCAGAGTCTCCACAGTGTGATGGAAGGATGCTGAGAAGCGCTGATTCCTCGACAGCTGGAAGGAATAGCACAGATGTTTGCACAAATGTTATTATACAGCATAAAGCACCGCAGATCAAGATAGAAAGTCTGGTAAAGTTCTGTATTTTTCTCCCATGAAAAGACCAAAACCAACAATGAATGAACAAGTATTGGTTGTGTAACCAACAGGGGTGAAGGTCTGAACCACTAAACGATTCAGTGCTGGTATGTTGTACCAGGAAGACGGGACAGCAGCTGCCTGCCAAAACCCACATACAACAACCCAACGTGATTGCATCTCCAACAATAAAACAGATCTGATAACATTAAGTCAACATAAACAACAGTTAGTTTTATTACAAATGCTTCTAAATTGTTCCAGTGTGTTTGGGCCCAGTACAGACGCGTGCAGGAGGGAAACCTGCTGCCTTTCTAAAACAGTTTAGTTATTTCTGGCTAACTTCGACTTCTGCTGCAGCTGACTGTTTAATATCCAGGCTGTGGGGTTTTTGGCAGGCAGTTCTTTCTTGCAAAAATCTCGCAAATAAAATGGCAAACAAAATACATTGTAATGTTTGATGATGTTCAGTTTTATTCCAATAAAACAGGTACCAGGTCAAACATATGCAGCATCCATGGGTAGCTCTGTAGCTATTGGGTAGCTATTACTTTGCCAAAACATAGTGTTCATCTGTCAATCAATCATCAATCTATCATCTGTGCCATAGAGCCATATTGTTGTCCAATAATAGGACTGCATGATATGGTAAAAAAAAATCATTGTGTGATTATTTTGACAAATATTTTGATTGCAACATGATTCATGATGTGTGGGAAAGATAATTTCTGCATTGCAATTTTAATTTTCACTGAATAAACAGTTGTTGGGGTCTGTACCAAACAAACATGTTTTCTTACAGAACAAGCTTTGTAGGCCAGAGCATTTCTGCAGCACTACAGTGATTCATTATAGTGCTGTTTTGTCACACACCTTCATAAAAAAAACTGCAGCTTCTGCAAACTGGATATTGCACTTGGTTATATTGCAATTTTGATTATATTCAAATGAACTGTGCAGCCCTATCCAGTAACTATTAAGACACATCAATGAGCTACACTGTTGCACTGAGACTTTGTTATTTCATTCATTCATGATGAACATGTACACGCTAGTTTATTTTAATTTAATCAAACATACACTGTCCTGCTGCTGACTCACCAGTGCATGAAATATGTATTAATTCATAGCTAAAAACATTCCCCAGCAAATGCATTACATAGTATTTGAGTGTTAAAAACTATAGTGCCCCTCTATTTTTAAAACAAAAGTGTACTGTACATTTCTGTCCCATGTCTACAAGATCTACATCTTAAGTGGAAACAAATGGGCAGTTTCGACAAGACTAACTTATTGTTTTGGTCTTTTCACAGGATTTGTTGACGATAACAAAAATATAGAATATCACCAGCCTCTGACTGAAACTTCACAGTTTCCAGACTGGTATGACTTCTCTCTTGGTGCATTTACTTGTGGCCTCCACATTGTGCCAGTGGAGGTTAAACACAGGGATGTGGTTGCTTATGGGGTATGAACAAATGCAGCCAATTAAAGTGCACAACAGTGTGGGACAGACTGTGGATATATAATACTTTGACTGTGGTGCTGTGGCTGTCCACAAGACTTGGCATGTTGTAAACTACCTAAGCTGTAATAAAGCCGACACGAGCAGACGCCCCCGAGTCAAACATACATGTTGCGGCAAACTTACCTTCACTTTACAGCTTTCAATCAAGTACTGAGCCATGGACTTGACTAAGGCTTCAAAGAAATACCAGGAGTACTGCAGGGCAGACAAACATCAATCAGAGAACAATAAAGAGGAAATTCATGTCAGTTATAATCAGACAGCGTATAATCCTTTTAAAAAAGTACAAATATGTTACCTTGAGGAGCTTGTTACTCGTGAGGAAGTCAGTGGACGGCTTCAGGATAGCAGTCATGGCTTTAGCCAGCTCCTCGTGCACTGTTCGGGTGGTGCTGGACGTGTATGGCTCAGTCTTGAAGACAAACTGGTTCAGACATACACACACACACACACACACACACACACACACACACACACACACACACACACACACACACACACACACAGAGTGAACTATGAGAATCCTTCAGTACAAACACAAAATATAGATGTTAGCAGAGTGAATTTTACCTTCACATATGATCTCAGGTAGTGCTCCAGCCCCTCCTCGTGGCACTGGGCAACAATGTGAATCATGACTCTAAAAGGAAACAATGTGAAAGCAAAGTATGTATGAGGAAATGAATCTGAGAGGAGCTGAGGCAGCTGGAGGACTCATTTATTTACACTTTTTACAAACTAACCCATGTTTAACTTCATGTTCTTTTGAATGATTACTACAATGTTCTTGCACATCACAGAGTCTTATCAACAGGTGTGTTGGATCAAAAACTCTTTAAGACAGAAAAAGAACATCCTACATATTGCAAGTCACTCAATTAATGACATTTTTAGACCTTCATCAGGCAAAATATATAATAATCACTATCATCATCATCGTCTAGCATAATTTACATAAAAGCTGTTGAGCTGTTCATTAAAGATAATCATAGCTAAGAGGTTGCTTGGCAGACCTCATTCATTTTACATTTAATAGCCTGATGGGCAAAATCACATTTCATTACAGTGCAGCAGTACAATGGAATAATGTGCCCAACTGAACTTGAGTATTTCATACAGCGCACTTAATGTGCCCTTAAAGAAATGGTAACAAACCACAATGTAGCATACACAATTTTAATTCTAAACTGTTAATTAATTTGTGAATTTGTTTATGCAACCTTTATTTTAACTTGGAAATACAGTGAGGTAGCCAAGTTAAAAAAGAAAAGCTCCCTGACACAAAGAAACGTCAGTGAGAAACTTGCATAAAAGTGGAAAAAAATAAGTAGAAAAAAAAAACAATAAAGTCCCAATAAAATCTAAACCTAAAGAATAAATTAAAACCTTAATAATAAATAAAAATGTATATAAAAGTGACTAAACTAAAACAAGAACATCTGGAAGTAAAATATGATGTAGTTAAAGATTTAATTGTCCTAAGGATATAAATGAGGAAAGCTTTGAATTGTTCTGCATGTTGTTCCATGACACAGCTACCCTGTTGCCTGCTATACTGTACATTTATGTGTTGATTATATTGTCTTGTTGTTTTATCTTGTGATGTGTCAAGTGTTATACTAAACATCCACAGTGGAAATAAGCCTTTTGACTTTATTGTCTTTTCATCCTCTTTGATTTCAATAATTGAATTAATTAATTCATTTATCCTCTGTTTCTTCCTCTGAGAAACTTGCCTGGTGACGTTGACTGCCACGTCCTCCTGGGTGGCACTGGTTAGCACCCTAAACAGCTGGTTCAGGGTGGTGGGCAGGAACTTGATCATCACATGACTCTCCATGGCGTGCAGACTCTGAGGGTGAATCATCACAGATTACACACGATGTATATATGTATATGTTTATGAGTTTGACTGCAGAGGCCATTTGAAGAAACTAATCCAATAACCACAACAGGAGGAAATGGGTGAAGGCCATTGTGCTAATCACCCACATCTTCTGCTTCAGCTGCCTGGAACATGGCAGAGCGTAGGTGCCGATGCATCATGGCCTGTGTACAGGAAACTAACACGAGCCCTGCCAAGTCATTTGGCAGCCCTGCTGTTTGACCCTCTGGCTATTGTTCATGTTCACTGCTGTGTTGACATTAGAACCCAAGAGATGCATTGGACCAAGTGTTGCTCTCCGTGTTGGCGTCCAAAAGAGGAAGAGAGATGGAAAAACTGAGTTACCAGTATCGCAGAAAAAAAAAAGGAAAAAGAATCACGGTAGCTGGTGTTAGACATGTGACGGATTTAATGGTATCAGCCTGATCTTTGCAGGAAAAGTGTACTTAAATTCTGCAGAAACGCCCTTCAAAAAGTGTCCAGAAGAATGCGCTGTTGGCGAGCTCCAACACAAAGTAGAACATTAATCTCCCTGTGATCCAGCTCCAACCAAGTGTGACAGTCTGCGGTTTCACAGTGAGTGTGAGCTCTGGTTAGCTTGCAAGGTAATACAGAGAAGTTAAAGTGTGAAAACATGTCAGACCTTTCCTTTTAGGTATAAAAAAATGTCATTCTGCTCTGCTCAGTCCTAATCCTCTGTTTATGCATCCTGCAGAGCGTGCGCTCTCAGTTATACAGTTTATGCCAAAGCTGAAATGTCAACAGTGAGGATTGTGGTTTAAATATGACTCAGTGTGGCATTAACAGTCTCTTTAAAGTTTCTCTCAAGCATGTAGAGCCATTACTTGCCAGGTAATTAACCTTCAAGTTTGAAACATTGAAGGAGCAATATTTTACAATTGTGCATGCAAAGTTCTGCAGTCCAAATAGAAATAAAATAAAATATGTAACATTCTGTAATATAGTCATTTGTTTAGGAAAACACCCTTCTGAGTACTTTTGCATGACCATGTAGGTGCAAATTGGTGCACAATCCACACAGAAAAGGTCTATTTTTATTCCGGCTGAAAAAATCACTACCAGCCACTATCAGCCACCATGTCAGTAATCTGTTTTCCCTCTAAAATCGGTGTTGTATCAAAAACTCCCATATCCATCAGTGATGTGATTGCCTCCCATAGGTCATTGTTTCTATATATCTGTTAGTCAGTTCAAAGCCCTGATGACGACCTCTAGTGGTTGAAACATTAGCATGGCATTTTAAATGATTTAGTTACTGCAGTTAAGGATTTTTAAGTTTCCTTCCTCGTTGTTACTGCTTACTTTTGACGTGCCTGGATTGCCTTCATGTTTATCCTGAGCTAAAAACACTTTGTAACATCCTTTGCCGTGTTTATTAGTATTTAACTGAGTATTTGTTCTAAATCACTGGTTTTCATACTCATTATTTTACCTTCAGGTATTTGACCAGTTCTCCTCCTGACACCTGGGGCGCAGGTGCACTGTTCTGACAGTGATGAAAGAAATTGTGCAAATGTTGATCCTGTGAGAGACACAAAGCAGGACAGAATACAGAAGGTTATTTCATGAAGCTGCGTTTTAATGAAGGATGCAGTATTACTGCACTCACAGTTTGTTAAAACAAAAACTAACCTGAGTGTAGACAGTGGACACAATGTGAGTGGACACCTTAAACAAAGGTTTGCCTCCATCCACCCATTTGACCTCAGGACCTGAATGCTGTAAATCAAAAAAAGAAGAAGTAAATATTCTGCAGTATTTCCACATCATTATCTCTACAGATATTCTCTGTTGTTGCAGGTTTTTCATATCCCATTAAACTTTATGTTTTTGATATTGTTGGCTGAGACTTTTGGCATCTCCAAAACATATTTACAAATAGTAACAGTGACTACATAAATCAGCTTTGCGCTAAAAAAAGAATAAAAACTTTGAACTCTGAGTAAATGAGGCCAGGCCGTCACTGTTTAACAGCTTGAGGATGCACCCTACCTTGCTGGCACCCTCCTGACAGTTGAGGTATCCAGCAGGCAGGCTGGCAGCCACAGAGATCTGGTGCTCGTTCATGATCACCCGGCCGTCCTTCAGCAGGGGGAGCCAGGCGTAACCCACTGAGAGGAGAGACACAAGCCAAGATGGTCAGCTGAGAGCCCGGTTGCATAAACCACCTTAAGTTTCAAACTTAGAGTAAAACTTTAATTTGCTTTACAGACAGTAGTCCAACACAGATGCATACCATAAATACATACAATACATCACACTCAACACATCACAGGATCCATATCTCTGACACTGTCAACATGAATGAATCATGGAGGTTCTAAATATAGTTTATTTAAAAAAACAATAGTAGATTGAACAAAACAAAATCTGTGTCTATTAGTGCCACCTTTTAGGAGACTAAACCTCTGCCCTGATGAAACCATTTGGAAATCAACATGTAAAGGATGTTGAGGGTCCAAAACATCCGTCTTTGCCTTAGAGATGGCCCTTACTTCATAAAGGTGCCAAAGGTTATTGAGGGCAGCACCAGTTTAATTAAAATTTGTCTCTTGAGCAAAATATTTCCTTAAGCTAAGGAGTTCACTTATGAGCGTTGCATAAAGCCTCTTAGGTTGTGTTCTTGTCTAAGTAGTTACTGTCACAATACGGCACATGTGCCCTTCAGTTACCATGGTTACATGACAGCATTATTGTCAGTTGTTAGCTAGCTTAACTAACACACTTAGCCTGTGTGAGCTAACGTCTCTGAAATAAGTTGAGAATATTTTCTCCTCAAAGAATATTGAAAGAACAGGCACATAATCCAAAGTAAATTTAACTCAGCTAATAGAAATGGACACAAGCAGGAGATGTGGCAAGAAGAAGTCAATGCGGGAAACCTTGTTGTGAAGCAAGCTGTAGATGAAGTAATGAAGAAATATGAAAATATTACTGTGACAGCAAGATATGAGACAGCCAAACATCAACAAGAGCTGACAAAAACTGCTGAGTTAATATATGAGACAGACTTGTGTTCATGTTTGGCTAGCTACAAAGTTGCTGGTGCTGATGTCAAATTTGTACATTTTAACAAGCTGCACATCGCTTATGGTGTCCAGTGGGTTTTCCGTCCTGAAAATACATCTTGGTATCTCCTCCTTCTCTTTAATCACCAT
>JAJHUR010080678.1:0-15737 GCA_027495735.1 Lutjanus campechanus | reverse complement strand
CCAGTCCCTGTTTTCAGATGTTATCTGCTGTAGAGATTCTCTTCTTAACCCAGTTCTTAAACTAACCTGGTTTTCGGGTTGATGTGATGTCATAACTGGGTTAGAAGAACCTACTTTAAGCTCAGGCTGTGATGTCGGACGGTTTATTCCCACAAACAGGTGCATTTAGAGAGGATGCTGCCTCTCGTGGGACCTCGTGATCGCCACAAGAAGGAGTTTGAAAGGTGCTCACCCTCTCTCTCTCTCTCTCTCTCTCTCTCTCTGTTTGTCTCTGTGTCTCTCGCCCCCCACAGGCCTGGCGTGTGTGGTGAAACCAGAGGGCGTCCCTCAGCTCTGTCAGACAGATGAGATCGGTGAGCTCTGTGTCTGCTCCATCGCCACCGGCACCTCCTACTACGGCCTCACCGGCATGACCAAGAACACCTTTGAGGTGTGTGTGTGTGTGTGTGTGTGTGTGTGTGTGTGTGTTTCTGTTTATAAACTTTAGGCGGTCGACCAACAACAAACACAAACAGTTAGTTTTCTCTCCACCAGGCCGACCTGCAGTGTCTGACATGAGTCCAATTAAAGAAACATTTCAAAGACGACTCAGTGAAACTAAACGGCCTTTAGATATTTTTAAAGAAGAATTTGAAAATGTAAATGACAGTTTTCAGAGCAAAACACCAAACATCTGTTGATCTTTACAAATCGAGATGTGACAGTCAAACTGTCAAACAGTGACATAAGTGGCTTGTACTATTTTCGTCAAGCAAACACGTCGTCAGATGTTCGCTGAGCAGGAAGTTCAGCTCAAATCGTCCTGCGAGTGTTCACCTTCATGTCGTATCCTGTATCGGCACATCATCACTAGAAACTTTCATTTGTTTTAACAATAATATCCACAGTTTGATCATTTTTCATTTCTGGTGTAAATGCTGTGTTGTTTTATCTTCCTTGTTCTCTTTTAGAATATTTCCACAGAATGAATCATATTAAAACATGATGGTTTTACTTGTTTTAGGAAAAACTAAATTACTTAAAAACATAAAATCCAAATTAAATATTCGATGTTTTGTCTTAATGTCAGAGAAACCTTTTGTCTGGATCGTCTGTGACATTAATCGTTGTAATATTTTGACAGTGGCTCTGTCGGGTTTTCTTGGCTGTAATATCCACTTTATTAAGACCAGCAGTGTGACTGAGTCAATTTAAAAGTTAAAAATACTGTGATATCTGATTTTGCCTCCCTCATGCGGCTCTAGCACTGGCCGGTTTCCATGGCGACCCTGCAGCTGAACGCCTCTGTGTGTGTGTGTGTGTGTGTGTTTGCAGGTCTACCCTGTGAGCTCCAGCGGCGGGCTGATCAGCGAGTACGCCTTCGTGCGGACCGGCCTGCTGGGCTTCATCGGCCCCGGCGGCCTCGTCTTCATCACCGGCAAGATGGACGGACTCATCATGGTGAGCGGGCGGAGGCACAACGCCGACGACATCGTCGCCACGGCGCTGGCGGTGGAGCCAATGAAATTCGTCTACAGGGGCAGGTGAGTGGGACGAGAGGACAGACTGTCCGGTTTATAGGGGAGCGTTTAGAAGTCACATGACGGGTTTGAAACATCTTTCCCTTCGACAGTCGTTGAAAAGCAGCCAGATGTCCAACACTGACACGTCCTCTGTCACCCTGATAAATGAGCAACGTCCCCACATAATAAATCTAATAAAGTAGAGCAATAGTGGATGAATCCAGAAGCAGTAATAAAGTGAAGCTTAATTGTGTCGACGGCCACCGAGGAGGAGATTCATCTTTTATCTGACAGAGTCTGATCACGTTTTTTTAAAGAGCTATTTAAGGTTCAAGCTGATGTAGAAACTAAAAGAAAGGATCCGTGTGTCCAAACACGTGGAGATGAAATGATAGATTTTAGATTAACATGAGATTCAACAAATTATACTGAAATACTGGATGTAAAGCCTCCTCTTGATCCTATGATGTTTATTTTCTGGTTTTATCACAACAACCGTAGTCAAATCAAGAAATAAACAATTATAATGAATTATATCTCTATAAGTCATATGATTAGTGAGAATGATCATTTTAGCATTACAATTTTCTGGGGGAAAAAAAAGATTAAAATCAATGATTTGTTTGTCAAATTAAATGTTTGTCAACATGTGTTGAGGTCTGAACCAAACAAACATGTTTTCCTTCATCTGGAGAACAAGATTTTTAGGTCAGGTCACCTCTGCAGCTCCACAGTACCTCCTTATATTGATTCTCACACATTCTTCCTTTTTCAAAATAAAATGTAATTTGGTCCTGGTGCTGTGATTTGATCACACTTGACCACATGGTGATTTACATTTGATTGTGATTAACTGTGCAGCCTAAATGTGTGATTTTAATAAAGAGATTTATAAACTAATAAATGCCTTTGGACATATGTGCAGTCTGAAGTTAAACAGTAATATCTGTCTTGGCAGGAGTGTCAGACTCAGACTGCATCAGTGTTATAGTTGCCCTCAGAGGGCCGGTTGTAAATGTTCGACTATAAATGTATCTACTTGTTATCATGATACATAATGCCTCTGCATTTGATTATTAATGGTTTCAGATTAGAAATAACTTAATAATTAATAACCAGCTCTGACAGCAGAAGTCAGTAAAAGATAATGGCAAGAAGTGTGCAACTATTATACTATTTATTTTCAAAAAATTAAATATATAAAGTAGTAGACCTGCAACGATTAATCAGTCAGCTGTGAGTGATTAAAGAAATCTTTGATAATCATGTGTGTTGTTGTATTTGAAGCGTCTGTGTCTTTCTTTGTTTATGTCTTTATGTTTTATTGCTGTTGGCTCTGAGGTCTCGTCTGTTTACCGACAATATGCTCTAATAGAATCCACCGAATCTTTGTAGTCAGATTGTTTGGTGTGTGTGATATCCTTCTGTTTCGGTCCACACACACACACTTTTTGTTTTCAGGTGTTTACGTTGCCCCCCTGCACACTGTGAACCTGCTGTCGTACGTTGGAGCAGGTCGACTCTCTAATCCGTCTGCAGTGGAGCCTCCATCTGAAAGTGAATAAGCCTCCAACAAACATTCACCGTTTTAAAGACGCTCACTGATCCTCATCCAACAGACCTGCTCTGTTATTTTAAGGTTCCTGTCGCTCTCCACACTCTTAAAACCTGACGGTCTAAACCAGTGATACTCAACTTGTGGCCCGCAGGCCAAATCTGGCCTCTGATAGGGTGCTGGGTGGCCCTCTGACTGTTTTCTAATTCACAATAAAAAATAAACTGACAGTTTCTCCCAGGAAGAAGAGACAAGTTTTAGAATGACAGGATGAATTAGGCTGTTAGTAACAGAGAAAGCTGATCTTTGTGTGATGGTCTATCAGGCTGTGCAAAGTGTTGTAGGATCAGACGGTGAACTCTGTGCAGCAGGACAACTGTCAGCTGAAGTGGAGCAAAAGTTGCACAAATCAAGGCTCAACAATAACTGGTTGATTCCACCAAGCTCAGCACATCTGCACCGCAGTTCTGATCCATGAGGCTTCAAACCCCACCAGATTTTGTTGATTAGGTTCTCTTTGCTCTTTGTACTTCTACCATGGATAAGCAGGCTCCGTGGTTCAATAGTTTCTATTCTGTCTTTACGGTTGTGAGTCTGCACGGGGTCTTTTATTTTGAAAATTACCCGGATCCTCCCTGCCTTTTCTGTGTCTGACTTCCTGCCTGTTCGATCTGCTCTGTGCTGAGTGACACAGCATCAGTCAAAAATAGACCTGGTGTGTATCTGAAGCAGAGCGGAGCAGAGAGACGCTTCTCAGACACGCCAAGGCACTGCTGGTGGAATCACAAGAATTGTGTAGAATGGCAGCAGATGGCAGAAAGATGAGTTATGGCTCATTTAATGTTTGCTCACTTTATCTCATAAATAATGTTATTATTATTGTTTGTTTATTAACTGGCTCCTGGCGTCCTGTCATTGTGCAAATGACAAATCTTATTTTATTTTCAGAGCAACAAAATTAACCAACAAAAAGAAGCTAAAATCTTTGATCTGGGTCACACTAGTTTGATAACAGTCAAATATAAATTTTGACTATTGATGCATATTGATGCATTTTCTCTTATTGAAGCATATGAGCCAGTAATGAGTTTTCTCAGGAGGGTGGCTGTCATCTCTCTTACAGATGGGATGAGAAGCTCAGTCATCTGTGAGGGACTCAGAGAGCTGCTGCTCCTCGGTGTAGAAAGGAGTCAGTTGAGGTGGATCACCTGGTCACCTCCCTCAGGAGGTGTTCCAGGAACATCCAGCTGGGAGGAGGCCACGGGGCAGACCCAGGACAGGGTGAAGGGATTATATCTCCACCCTGGCCTGGGAACGCCTCAGGATCTCCCTGTCAGAGCTGGTTAAAGGAAGTCTGGGGTCCCCTGGTGGAAGCGTTACCTCCACGACCCGACGGTTGAAGATGGAGGGATGGATGAGCCGTTATTATTGTCAGTAGCAGGTGTAGTACTGAAGAGGGTTTGTCTCCTCCGTCCTGCAGGATAGCCGTGTTCTCTGTGACGGTGCTGAGGGACGAGAGGATCGTGGTGGTGGCCGAGCAGAGACCCGACTCCACGGAGGAGGACAGTTTCCAGTGGATGAGCCGCGTGCTGCAGGTACGTCACCTCTCACACACTGGAGGCGATGCTCATGTGTCTCCTTCTGCACATTCCTCCACAAAATCTGTACTTTTATAATATTCTTTCATATTTGATTGCAGTACTCGTCCATGTCTTTACTAACAACCAGGCAGATTCATCATATGTGAAACCTGGTTCTGGTTCTGGTTCTGGTTTCAGATGAGCAGATTGACGTTCAGTTCTCTTCTTTCCCAGCAGCATTTAAAACCCACTGAAAGAACAAAACGCAAACTCCCTCTTAACCAAAGTGTTTCCATAGTAACAATCTGGCACATACTGTCACATTTTGTACTACTTGGTGCCTCGATATGAGAAAGGGCAAACCGTGTTCACTAGCAACAGCTGTTAAAAATTTAAGGATTTAAAGAACCAGTGTTTGAGATTTATTGACAGAATATGGCAGAAATATAAAACAATATTTAGGATATAGTATGTTTTCATTAGTGTTTGATCACCTGAAAATAAGAATTGTTGTGTTTTCACTACCTTAGAATTAGATCTTTATTTCTATAGAAGACATGGAAGCTCCTCCACACAGTCCACCATGTTTCTAAGGCAGCCAAGAACACACAAACCAAACCTTTTGCATTTTTTGCAGGTTTCCTGGTAGTTTTTCCTACATGCTCGGAGGGGGAGGTGGGCGGTATTGAGTTGTTTATAATTTAAGCCCAGTTTCTGTTCGATCTATGTCATAACATGAAATTAATGTACAGTAAGGTTGATTATTAATCAAAACTTTAGAGAATGTTAATGGAGTTTGGCAGCAGAGAGACAGACAGCGAGTCTGTCAGAGCAGTGGACTTTTGTTTTCAGGATAACAGGCTGAACTTTACATCGACAGACGAGTGACAGTTTTAAACGGCTGATAAACTTAAAGTGGACGACTCCTCCTTGTTATTGTAAAATGACAGTGTTGTGCTCTTCTTGCACTCCTGCAGCCTGCCTGAGCTTCCTCATGTGTGGGGAGGAGGGGGCAGGAGGAAAACAACCTGCAGCAGTCATAGATCGAATATTAAACAGGATTTCAACATATTTAACATAACATTTAACATCTATGGGTCCATCTCCCTGTGTGGACTGCAGTGCTCGTTTTTGGATGAACAGTTGCTACATTTTGCTCCTTTAAGTAGAAATGTTTTCGCTCTTTATTTCATATATGAACGCCAAAAAAAAAAAAGTAAGAAAATGGGATTTATGACTGTATTCTTTCAGCTGCCGCTCTAAATCCATTAGCTTTTTAGTATTCAAAGAAAAATGTCAGTTCCTGCACACACTTGTCACCTCTGCATTGATTTATTTTAAAAAACCGCAGACATTTCAATCACAGGGACGTTTCTCAACACAAGGACAAGGATTTTTGGGGGCTCTGATTCTCTGCAACACAAAAGATAAGCAAATAGCTCAGCAAGTGTGTTGCCTGTGTGTTGTTTTATATCCTGACCCGAGTGTTGTCTCTTTCCAAACCACATGTTTCTTAAACCATAATTTTCACAGCAATTTGTAGTCATGATATAATCCCTGTTATGTCCTCTGTCTGTCCTCTGTCTGTCCTCTCTCAGGCCATCGACAGTATCCACGGGGTGGGCGTGTTCTGCCTGGCTCTGGTCCCGGCCAACACTCTGCCCAAGACTCCTCTGGGCGGCATCCACCTGTCAGAGATCAAGCAGCTGTACCTGGAGGGGGGGCTGCACCCCTGCAACGTCCTCATGTGCCCCCACACCTGCGTCACCAACCTGCCCAAACCGCGGCAGAAACAACCAGGTAGGAGCTTTGTTTGTCTGTCAGAGGGCCTGTAATTATAATAACAATAGGTCACACAGGATGGGAGTCATTCTTCCAGGATTGGGACGGAACAGGATTATTTTTGTGGGAGTGAGATGGGACGGGAGTGAAAATCCTCTCGTGTGTCACCCTCGAGTCTGTGCCTGGCCGTGGTTTGTAGTGCGTTATAGCTGATCGTGTGTGTGTGTGTGTGCTGCAGAGATCGGACCTGCCTCTGTGATGGTGGGGAATCTGGTGTCAGGGAAGAGGATCGCTCAAGCCAGCGGCAGAGATCTGGGACAGACTGACGACAACGACCAGGTGACACGAACACGCACACGAAGAACAGCTCCGTCCTCTCTGCACTGAGAGAAACGTTTGATGCTTTATTTTCACGAAAG
This sequence comes from Lutjanus campechanus, assembly GCA_027495735.1. Classification (NCBI taxonomy): domain Eukaryota; kingdom Metazoa; phylum Chordata; class Actinopteri; order Lutjaniformes; family Lutjanidae; genus Lutjanus; species Lutjanus campechanus. The sequence continues at coordinate 8,899 of JAJHUR010080678.1, read as the reverse complement.
CTTTCAAAATCTCATTGAATAAATTCAAAACTGCAGAAGTTTAGAAGCTAAACTGAAGGTCAAGACTGTTCGGATCAGTCGCTGATTAAAAAGCTGACATTTGAGAGTCGGTGCGGCGAACAGTCTCAACTTTATCAGGAGTCCAGATTGATTTACAATCACGAACAGCCGATAAACTCTCTAAACAGGTCAATCGCTGTTTCAACTGCCTGATGAATAAAAGGTTTCAGTCTCCGCGTCCTTAATTTATTCCTCAGAGACAGTTTGACACATCGACAGGTCGTCTCTTACCTGCTTTGAAGTTTCACCGTGTCTGTGATATCGATTAAACCACTTCATGTAATGAGAGAAGCAGAAATCTCAGCCGCTGCAGTAAAAAAAAGTCGTGCACTCTCAGCGGTATTGCTAAATATGATGGATAAAAACTAAAGATTTATTCACACAGGGATGAGCCCGCTCCTTTATTGTCCATATAAAAGCTTTTACTACTTATGTCTTGTGTGCAGTTTTACATGATGTGCTGATGTCAGTAGAAATTCTCAGTGAAACACATCATTTATAGCCTCTGCAAACATGTTTCATGCTTTTTTACTGTTCATCACTGTGACTTTGGATCAGAGAGGTTCCTTTAACACCTGAAAATGTTGGTAGATTCAGTTTAATTTGGTTTATTTTCAACTTCAAGATGAAATGTTGGGAACTATGTGTAGGAACAACATCATTTCTGCAGACAGTTTGCACAAACTGTATTAATGCCGGGACCTGTGATAAAGAAAACTGAATTCAGGAGGATAAAGTTGCGAGTGTTTGCGGTAACCTCAGATCTGATTGTGTTCTTCAGTTTCTGTTCCTGTCGGAGGTTTTGCAGTGGAGAGCTCAGACCACACCAGACCACGTCCTCTACACCCTGCTCAGCTCCCGGGTAACAACGCTCACCTCTGACCTCAGTTCATCTTACAGAAGATCAGACTCTCTCCTGTGCTGCAGCTAATCCCTGCGCTCATGAGCTGCAGCACGCTGGATAAGAACTCATTTAAAACTGAATATACAAAGTACAAATATGAGTCCAATATAAGTTTAACAAGGCAGTCTTATCCACTGTCAGTGTGTCACTGCAGTAGATGTCTGTCGGCGCGACCTCAGGGGCGCCAGCACAGAAGATGAGCAGTGTCCTGCTGTGGACAGGGTCAGCAGCAAAACATATTTTAGCCAATTTTAAAAGGTCCACCCTAAAAAATCAATATCAGTTGAAGTGTACACTATATTTAGAATATTTTCAGTCCTTTACTTTGTCATCAAACAGCCTTTTCTGACTGCAAACCACCGTTATATAAGCCAGATATCACTTTCTCCAAACCAACCAAACTCCACAGGCAAAATCAGTAATTTTACCTCACAGATCAAATGAGTTGCTGGTCTGCTGTTGCCCTGTTGTGTTAGTTTGTTTTTGTTATTGTGCAACTTTTGTGTTTTAAAAGGTTACTTCTTCAAACTTGGGGCATGTCGACCGACATCTACTGTTGGTAACACACTGAGTATGGAGAAGTACCTCATACAGCCACACTTCAAAATAATCTGAACTGTCCCCTTAAAATATTTAGTAGATCAGAACTAGCTCCAGTGAGAAGAAATGCCATAAACAAAACTTACTGAATAAAAGAAGCTTGTAAGTCAGTATTTGCAGGTTTTAAAGAGATGTGAGTGACACAAAACTTTCTCCTCCTCCTTCTTCCTGTGTTCCTCCCCTCCCTCCCTCCCGTCCTCCAGGGGGCGGTGTCCAGCTCCCTCACCTGCCTGCAGCTCCACAAGAGGGCCGAGCGAGTGGCGGCTCTGCTGATGGAGAGAGGAGGTCTGCAGGAGGGAGACCACGTCGCTCTGGTCTACCCGCCAGGTCAGAGAAGATTCTGACGAGCATTATTTACCGAAGTACATTTTGAACATTTGATAGAATTGATTGTTCACTCCTCTGTCTCCCTCTGTGTGTGTGTGTGTGTGTCCTGCAGGTATTGATCTGATCGCAGCCTTCTACGGCAGCCTGTACGCCGGCTGTGTTCCCATCACGGTGCGACCGCCTCACCCTCAGAACATCTCCACCACCCTGCCCACCGTCAAGATGATCGTCGAGGTCAGAGAATTTTTTCCTGTTTTGTTTTTGAGTTTTTCATCTAATGACACACCACTATGTCTCCTTGCTTAACACAGTATTGCACTGGCTGTCATAAATATAATTTTTTGGGGCTCTGAAGCTTCAGTGAAGACTCAACAAACTATCATACTTTCCTCAAACTAAAGCTATTATTGTAATTATGAGTCTAATGAGAGACGAGGACAGGAGGAGAGCCTACAGAGGGTCGAGCACACGCTGCGTGCACAAATGGACGAGTTTTTACCCGTTTGCAGAAACTGTTCCGTGCACTCCAATCACGTGCACATGCCTGTTTTTTTGTGCGTGGCCTTTGAGGCGCCACAGAGGAGCTCATTTTCTTGCTCTTTATCGCTCTTTTGACTGTTTTTCGGCGCAGCCAACAAAAGATCTCCTTCCTCCTTTCAGAATTACAAAAAACAAAGTATTCATGTGAGAGATTTGGACGCTGGTTACCACGGCAACGGCAGAGGCATCGATGCACTCGGGTCAGCCCTGCGACTCGCCTTGTCATTTTGAGTTTCAGTGCTCTTGTATTCTATTCTTGCACTAATAACTAATTATTTTTTACTTTTCTCTGTTGATGTGCACTGATTTCTCTCCTGGTGCTGCTGCAACACAAACACAAACCATCTTCCTTCTGTTATGTTCCTCGTTTGCATTGAGAAGTTTTGTGGTTTTATCCAATATTAAAATTTAAAAAGTGTCCTTTAACAAGGCACTGTGGCTCCAGAGCTTTTGCTGTGTAGCCGACCTTTGACCTTCTTGTGTAAAAGAAGAATAACCCCAGCCTGAAGATGCTCCCCGTCTCTCTCTCTGCAGGTCAGCCACTCGGCCTGTGTGATGACCACGGCGGTCATCTGTAAGCTGCTGCGCTCCAAGGAGGCCACGGCCACTGTGGACATCAGGAACTGGCCGCCTGTCCTCGACACCGGTACAGCAGCTTTACACAACACATACACACACACACACACACACACACACGCACATACTCTTGTGTTGTGCTCATGAAGACACGTGTTCACATTCCTCAGCCCCGAACTCAAGCCTTGAACTTTTAAAGGCAGAATGATCAGGACTTTCCCAAAAAAAACACTGTATAGACTAATTCATCCTCCTCAATCATCACTAAAACATTTTCTTATTTTCTCATTATTTTGATGATGTTCTCTGGGTGTCAACAGTGGACAGCAGGTGTGTAGCCTCCTGCCAGTAACAGTGCTCAGTGTATGAGGTCGGTACTCTATAAAAACATAACAACTAAGTGTCAGATTGTGTTTTTTCAGTGCTGCTTCTGCCATTATTGTAGTTTCTTCTTGGAGGCCTGCTCACACGGGCTTCCAGACTGCATTAACATTTTGTCCAGTTTAACTGTTATAAACATCTGCTCCTTCTACAAGATTATTATTGATTTAGCAAATTACAATAACACAAGTTATGTGCCTTAAAAAAATAAATTTTTACCACATCTGCAGTGTCAGAGAAGAAAATATTTCTGATGACATATCATGGTCATTTTATGATTTAGTCCAGTAACTATATTACATATTTATCTTCTAAAGGTTCCCTGAGGAAAGCAGAGCTTTAAGATGTTTTTCAAACTCGTGTTCACATCAATATTTACTCGCTGCAGTAGCAGACATCCTCTCTGCTTTTTTACTTGCTAAGTTGATAAGTCCTGCTGTGGTGTGAAACCATCAACAGCACAAGATAATGACTCAGCCGAACATTGCTGCTTTGGTGGAAAAAGGGTAACTTTAACACAAAAACCCAGTGATGAGGGCAACACACAACAGTCCCTTTTTCTATGTCAGATGTTATGATCCCAAGGTTTGACCAGAGGATGAGGGGTGTAACAAAACTTGAAAGTATGGAAAGGGAAACAACTAACACACCAAGAAGACCCCAAACAAACAAATAAAACACAGACAAACGTCTGAACGGCCTGCTTGTCTTGTCCTGCTGCACTCTGCCTGCTTAAAGCTCCAGGCTCTGATTAGTGACTGATATCAGCTGCTGTCAATCATCCACTGCAGCAGAGGTGCAGTACCTGAACACAGCACGAACACACACCGTGACACGTAACAAAGCCTACAGAGGCTGACATGCATTAACTTGTGAAAAAGCAGTCATTTTGTCACATTATCTTCCTGGACTTTTAGATCACAGTTACTGTACTTTGAGCTCTTCTCCTCTCTTCTTCTGTCTGTGTGACACACTGGGTGTGTTGCACTTCAGCCCTGCTGTATGTAATCATGTGGGGATCCAGTTACAGTACAAAGTGCACATTTTTCATGTCTCCATGATCTTACTCGGTACTCGATAGTTGTGAACCGCAAGAGAATAAAAATGTGATACTTTTACTTTTGGTTTACCTGGAATCTGTTTGTTTTATGAAGATAAATCTGATATGAACCTTTGGGAAACAGATAAGTTTTACAGACATTTTAAGGGGTTTTTATTCACAAAACATCTACGAGATCAGAACATTTTAAATCTGTATTAACATCTGCTTACAAGCTGCTGCAGCAGAACTGTGGGTTCAACTTGAGGTCAGTGTTTCTGAAATTAATGTGGCACCAGAGACTGTCCTCTTGAGTGTAATAAGAGTGTGTGTGTGTGTGCTGCAGATGACCTGCCAAAGAAGAAGCCTCCAGCTCTCTATAAGCCCACCAACCCTGACGGTCTGGCCTATCTGGACTTCAGCGTGTCGACGACCGGCATGCTGGCCGGAGTTCAGGTCAGCTCAGCGTTAATCCTCAACACCCGATCAACTCCCGCCGCCTGGATAAACTTCCCTCCTTCTTCCATTTATTCATCACTTGTTAAATTCCAAAAGGGAAACTCAGCTGTCAGAGCAAATAAACAACCAGCAGATACGTCTGTTTACACGAGCACAGGGTTGGGAGGGTTACTTTAAGAATGTATTCTGAGAAGACGTGTCCACCACGTCCACCTGAGACGTGTGTTGTTGTTTCAAGAATCTAATTCCTTGAGATTGTGACATTTTAATGAGGGTTTTAATATTAACTCTCCATCTTTCCACCCTGTTTCTTGTTCGTCTCTGTGTGTATGTGTGTCTTGTTGTGTCTCTCTGTCTTTACGTCTCTCTCTCCAGATGTCCCATAATGCAGTTGGGGCCTTCTGTCGGTCGGTGAAGCTGCAGTGTGAGTTGTACCCGTCCAGAGAAGTGGCCATCTGTCTGGATCCCTACTGCGGCCTCGGATTTGTCCTCTGGTGTCTCTGCAGGTCAGTGTCTCCATTTAGACACCACAGAATATGTACTTCAGTTATTGATCTTTAAAATGGAAATTATCAGTTTATACTGTATATTAACAATAGCTGTGTTTCTGTCAACATATTTTTATGCATATTTTGAAGTATTACATTAGAAAAAGTTGATGAAAATGGCAAAATCCAAAAAACGTGAGAGTTTTTAACTGAAGTTTCATGACTGTGGCAGCTGTAGTTATAGCAGCAGACTCATGAACATGCAGCCTGTTGAACTGTGACATTAAGGTGTAATCCTCAGGTGTCCATATACTTTTGGCCATATAATGTTTGCTTCTTTATGATCTCTGACAAAATATTGCAGTCATCTGTCATTAAACTTCACCGCAGGACCTTTTTATTACAGAGGGTTCATGTCGTACTCAAATGAAGATTTACATCAGAAAGTTGTCTGATGTCCTTTAATAGAAAAAAGAATCAGCTGTTGTGTTTAGATGATGACTTTAAATCTTCTCTCTCTGTGGTTCCACAGCTCAGGTCTGCTTACTTTTAAATCCTCAGATCATAAATTGTGAACTTGGCGAGAGCAGATTTCTGCTGCTGCTGAACGTCGTATAAATAAAACAGACTGCAAATCACCTTCTGTATGAGAATGTGTGACTTTAAAGTAACAATAACTCACATTCACGCCTGATTTTTGTAATTAATGGCGAGTTTTGGCTCTCTAGAAAAGGCACCTCAGTCAGATTAAGACCAGCAGGTTATTTAAAGGATAAATAGTCGGTTTTATTGTGTGCAGACATTAAAAAGTGTGTGTTTGTGTTTCCTGCAGTGTGTATTCAGGCCACCAGTCCATCCTGATTCCCCCGGTGGAGCTGGAGTCCAACCCGGCGCTGTGGCTGCTGGCCGTCAGCCAGCTGAGGGTGCGAGACACCTTCTGCTCCTACAGCGTCATGGAGCTCTGCACCAAAGGACTGGGCCTGCAGACCGAGGCGCTCAAGGTCAGCAAGACGCCGACACGACCGACATCACACTGCTTATCGCTACATATTTAAACCAGGATGTTTATTTGCCTCCATTTTGACTGCAGGAGTCCAGCTCTGGTTTTGGATCCTGAGCCTCTAAAGTCCCTGATCCAGCTGTAGTGCTTCCCAGAGTTTCTGCAGATCTTTAAAATGTCTAAAATCCAGTCATCTGAATTTTAGGCCATAAAAAGTCTTAAATAAGATTCCTGACGGGTCATAAAAGTTGATTGGATTATGAAGTTAATGGTGCACAAATCGTGATGTTTCGTCTCCTCTTGTGTAAAAATGTTCTACTTTTAGAACAAATTAGCTCAGATTGTTTCTGTTAATGTTACTTTCATCTGTGATAAACTTCATTTTCACAAACGATGAGACAGCACGCTGTTTTACAGCTGTGATGTCATAACGAAGCTTTCAACAAGTTAAATTCAAGACTTTTTGAGACAATTATGAAGATTTAAGATCTATTCCAGGTTCATATTGGCAAAAAAAAACTACAAATTATAAACAAGACAAATCAGTTTGTCTCATGATCAGTTTTTTCCCAGAATGCATCAGTACTGTTGGTCCCAATCAGGGATGATAACAGTTACTGGATGAGAATCTGATCGATCATGTAAAATGTAATCGATCATCTATCAAATAAACATCTAAAACATGTCGCTCTTCATGTGTTTCGTAGGCTGCACTCTTAGAAATGAGGGTTCCAACAGGGTTCTTACTGAAGGGCTGCGGTTCTACTCAGAACAGTTTGCTTCTGAGGAAGAAAGGGTTTGTCAAGGGTTCTTTGTAAGACTAAAGGTTCCATTAAGAACACTTTTCATCCAAAGAACCCTTTGTTCCTTGGTTCCTTCCTCCTCCTCCTGCTCCTCCTCCTCCTGCTCCTCCTCCTCCTCCTCCTCCTCCTCAGCAGTAATAAACTCACAGTCCGTCTCCGTCTGCTCCGCCTGAGGCCATGTCTGAGTGCTGAAGTCACCGGCGCCTCTGATTGGTCACTGATGGAAGCTGCAGAGTTAATTTTAGTGATTATCTTTCTTTAAGTCTCCATGGAGACTGAAGGCTGAAGGAACGCAGAGTGAAAAGTACAAATGTTTCTTTACCTGCTGCTGTTTATTTTATAAAACACACTCACAGACCTTTGTATGTCTCTGAGGACCGTCACTGACAGAAAGCAGTCCATCACTCTTTACTTTATTCTCAACTTAGACCTAAAAACAAGGCTACAGCCTCTTCTGTTTCTTTCTTCTTTGAACATCTGCTTCTGTTCAGATTTGAATGATTCATGCCCACATTGTCTTTTCTGCAGCTACAGAGGAGTCAAACTTTGTGTTTTATTGTGTTTAAGACATTTTAACAGGAGCAGATTACACAGTTTTGATGCTGCTGCACCTGAACAGATGGACTTTGTCCTCTGCTCCTGCAGTGGCTCAGAGATCTGAGATCTTCATGTGCAGAGACTTTTCTGTAAAGTTCACTAACACAGATCATAACAGCTCTTGTTTGAAACCCTATCAGCTCTTATATGATAAATGAGCAGCAACCTCAGTCTTTTTATTTCCTCTCATCAAGAAAACAAACGTAAAGTAAATAAAAGTAAATTCTCTCACCAGAACCTTAGTTTGTAAAACTCTGATTCTCTTCCTCGTCTCTCGTCCAGGCTCGGGGTCTGGATCTGTCCCGGGTCCGGGCCTGCGTCGTGGTGGCGGAGGAGAGGCCCAGGATGTCGCTCACACACTCTTTCTCGAAGCTCTTCAAAGACCTCGGACTTCACCCGCGATCCGTCAGCACGGCCTTCGGCTGCAGGGTCAACCTGGCCATCTGCCTGCAGGTGAGAGCACAGAGGCTGCAGCTGCTGCTGTCAGGACGTCACTCTCTGATGATCACATGCTCACTGTGTCTGTGTTCTGATTGGCTGCAGGGCACTTCAGGACCGGATCCCACAACTGTGTACGTGGACATGAGAGCGCTGCGACACGACAGGTACTCACAGTCTGTCCTGTCAGCTGTCTCGTTTCTCGTCTCTTCACCGTACAGATCTGTGACATTTCCACGTGTCTGTGTTTCAGGGTTCGGCTGGTGGAGAGAGGTTCTCCTCACAGTCTGCCGTTAATGGAGTCTGGCAAGGTGAGTGTCATATGTAGCATGTGGTTACGTTTCCAACCTCGTGACTTTTGAAACTTTGATTTTACTAAGGACCCTTTTTTAAAATAAGCGATTATAAGCTCACAGTGATGAAATTATTCAGATGTCCTAAAATGGCAGCACACTGAGTGACAGAAGATTGGACTATTTCTGCTCTCGACTGCACATCCTCCCACGTTCAGTGAGTCAAACCAGACAGCAGGTCTGAGTCCATGATGAGCCCCGAAAACATCCCTCCTCCCTCTTCTGTCTGCGGGTATGTGGGTGAAGAAAGGATCACATCACTCTCACCAGAGGGCTGCAGCTTTTATTGGTAAAACATACACCTGAGAACACCCAACAGTGATGTCACAGTGTC
>JAJHUR010080677.1:0-15449 GCA_027495735.1 Lutjanus campechanus | reverse complement strand
CAGCACAAAGTGCTGAAGTGCTGGTGGAGCGGAAGCACTCTGAGCGTAACCTCAGCACTCTGAACGTCACACGGTGACTCAAATCATGACACAGAGACATGTACAGAGTAACAATAGTGTCAACCTGACACTGACTGGTTTTATGAACTATACGCTGATATAGCCTTAATCAAATTTAAAGACATTGCTAATGGTACCAAATATTCACATCCCTGGGGAACATTAATGTGTAGGGGGCAGTATCGCTGTAGAAAAGTCACCTTTTTTGACCAAATAAATACACAAGTCCAGACAAACACCTCAGATGTATGTTGCATACTGATTTCTGAGCAAAAATGAATTTTCATTTCAGTTCGACTTCAAGCTAATCGAAAGAGGCATTAAGTAAAGCAGAGGTGGGCACAAGAACACAAAAGCCTTCTCAGCCTAATTCAATCCAATCCGATACATGGCTGTTTTCTTAGCAGTTGTGTTTTTGTAGAGCTTTTGTAGAGCTGCTGATCTATGTATCTCAATGGAAAGGTTTTAGGATATAAATGGGATGATGTTATTGTTTTGCATTATGTTGTTTTATGTAACAGCTTTGCATAAAATTATATAGTTCATAGAGAGACAGCATTGGACAGAGCAGAGGTTAATTAAGGTTGGGTACCAAACTCTATCCATCAATCTGTGCCAAATTTCTGTACCTAAGAGCACATCTGGGTGAGAGAGTACTAAAGTTTAGAGAGAACCTGAGAGCAACGTCACCCCTGCCACAACGAGTCAGGACAATGGCGAGCCAAAAGCGGTCGCAAGCGTGGTTTAACATTTCAAAATTCGTCGCAGACCGCACTTGCTGTGGTGTTTCTAATGCAAAATGTAAAACTGGTGAAGGCAACCCGTTTAACCCGAGGAAACACCTGGGCCAACTCAGAAAATATATATTACAAGCTGAAGAGTGCACAGATAACGTTAGCAACGCCTGCAGCTAGCACCTAAAACGTTTAACTTGAAGCCCTCCATGGACAACAAAACTTTAATTGAAGCATCAACAGCTTCACTGACATCTCAGCTCAGATAAATTGTTGTTGGAGGTTACTAGAGTTTTTTTCACCATCTTGGCTGATGTTAGCTTAGCATCTTTACTAGCACTAGCCAACACTCCTTGTGTCCTATGCTAAATCAGTCGGTTAAATTTATTAATATGTCCAAAAGTATGAAACCACTGTTTGTTAACCACATACTACTAACAGGGAACGATTACAGTACGCAAGCATGGTGGTGGTAACGACGAAAACAACAGCGTCAAATGCCCTGGACTGAAAGGTTGGAGATTGTAGAGATGGGGGCCAGGTTCGGTTTTGTTTCATGTGGTATGTAAAATGTTCTGAATAAATTACAAAAATGCTCTAAATATGTGTAATAAGTTTGAAATTTAGATGTTTGGACTTACTTTTATGACTGAATTTATAGTTTTGTTATTACAGAGAGAGTAAAGTACCACAAAAAGGTACTATTTGGTACCAGTACAAAATTCCATGTACTGTTACAGGTGCTGTATGAGTTCAAATGTGAATGGTGCTAAACCCTTATCACCACGCTTTATATCATAATAATGCTGATCTCATTTGAGATTCCCTTTTCATGTTTGAGAGCAGGGCAGCTGCCATGACTGAAATGTGTTGCCACATGTTGCCAGTCATCATTGATTAACACTTGAAAATGTTAATAGGTGGGCAGGAGATGTAAAACCTCAACAGGTGAGGGACTCTGTTTCTTAACAATTTAGTCCAAAAAGTGAGTTTGGAAAAAGCTCAGAATCTTAACACTTGGCCAAGTAAAGGTTGAGTCACTGGCACTGCACATAACCACTCCAAACACTCTGCAGTCGCTCTGTGTAATGATTGTTTTGTGCTATGAGGCAGTACTTTAGAGATCTTACTTTCTGCTCCTTGACCCTCTCACATCTCCAGTGGAAGTGCTCTCCAGTATTATGAACTTCGTCTCTGTCTATAACTGAAAGAATAAGAGGCAGGCTGTCATTGAAAACAACACATCACAGTCAAACTTTGAGAAATTGAGATAAGTAAAGAATAAAACATTTCTGTCTATTTGTGATTTTCCTGGACAGGATCTCAAGGCACAGCCCGGTGAGGAGACTCTCTGGGTTGGGAATTTCATAATTTTTATTGTAGCTTTTTTGCAGATGATGTGACTCTGTTGGCTTCATCAGACCGTGACCTTCAGCGCGTACTGGGGCGTGAAGTGTGAAGCAGTCGGGATGAAAGTCAGCACTTCCAAGTCAGCGGCCACGGTTCTCTGCCAGAAAACGGCGGATTGCTCCCTCTGGGTGGGGAGTAAGTTGCTGCCCCAAGCAAAAAAGTTTACAGTCCACTTCCAGTAATGTTTTAAACAATATAACGTGCTCTGCAAGAAGTAATAAATTGTGTCTGACGTGTTTTGTTTTTTTTAAACGGTATTCAAGGCTCATGAATATGCAAAGGTGCTGGGAAAAGGTGGCAAAAGTGCACACATTCTGTACTCAATTAGAAAAACAGATGCTTGTGTAAAAAAAGAAAAGTAGTGCTAATATAACTCCTTTACTCAAGTAAAAGTGAAAAAGTACAGGCTTTTAAATGTACTCAAAGCAGACAAGTAAAAAGTTGCTCTTTGAGGTACATTTCTACTGGCTGTTTCTGTGCAAAGCTTTTTTTTTTTACGTTTATTTTTTTGGGGCTTTTTGCCTTTATTTTGATAGGACAGCTGGAGATATGACAGGAAAGGGGGCAGAGAGAGAGGGGATGACATGCAGCAAATGGGCCGCAGGCAGGAGTCGAACCTGCGGCTGCTGCAGAGGACTGACAGCCTCAGTAGGGTGCACGCTCTGCCAAGTGAGCTACAGAGGCGCCCTTTATGTTCTTTTTCATCTTATTACATGTTTTTGTTGCGTTACATCTTATTCATCTGGTGACGTCTTTTATGCCTTTTCGTCCTATTACATCATTTTTGTCTTGCTACGTCTTTTTCATCTTTCATGTTGTTTCTGTCTGAGAGATACAGGATATTGTCTTTTCTATGTGTTATCGTTCCATCCATTTAGGTTGAAATCTGTCTTGATGTTGGGATGGTGGTGCACTATGATGCAAAATGAAAATAATCAATAATTCCACTCCACTGTAAACTAAAGTAATGATCCGGTTTTGAAAATATTAAAAGTAGACAGCACAGATATTTGTGTTCAAATGAGCCAAAGTGAAACGTTGTCAGAAAAATAAATACTCAAGAAGATTTTTAGGTATCTGTACTTTGCTTAAGTACAGTAACAAAGTGTTTGAACTTTGTTACTTCCCACTTCTGGCTGCACCTGACCGCTGTGGTGAGAAGGGAGCTGAGCCAGATGGTGAAACTTACCAGTTTAACCCTCACCTATAGTCATGACCTGCGGGTAGTGGATGCAAGAGGCCGAACCAAATTTCCTTCATGGGGTAACTGGACCAGGATGCCTCCTGGACGCCTTTGTTTGTTGGTCTTTTAGACACGTCCAACTGCAAAGAGACCAAGAGGTGGATGCAAAACCCGCTTGAGAGATTACATATCCCATCTGGCCTGGGAACGCCACGGGATCACACAGGAAGAAGAAGCCAGGAAGTGTTGCAGGGAAGGAGGACGTCTAGAATACCCTGCTTAGCCTGCTGCCACCACAACCAAACAGAAGAAGATGGATGGATGGATCATCATATCACAAAATACAGTTTTATAGCAAAATATAGTCATAAAACAGTTGTTTTGTAGAAACGGATGTCCGTCCTCACATTGCTATATTATCTAACAGTTTTCACAAAATATGTGCATCCAAAACACTTTGATGACTTGAATGTCCCTAAATCAAGGGTCATTCTTTTTGCTAATGCATTGAACTCTTTGTCCTCTCTTTGGCATAATTACGTTTGATCTGACATGTTGTGCCTCAGGGTTGTAATCATACAGGATGCACCTCTAACAGCAGGGGTTGCCTTTTGTAGTTGTTTTGACGCACTTTGAATTCTGGCTTTTGCGCCCCAGGCGCCTCTCATTTATCCACTTGTGTCACCCTGCTTTTATCGAGGAAGCACCTGCACTCCCGGCTGAAAATGGTCGTGCTTCGATGGGCTCAAAGCACAAAATGACCCTGCTTGGCTATATTTATATATATTTTTACTGTCCAATCAGACGGACTTAGAGGCAGGCCTTATGGTCTGTTAGGTTTGATGGAAGCGAGGAAAATAGAGGAAAAAATGGCGGTGGTTGTTCCTATCCACGCTGGTTCTGTAGCAGAGAAGTGATAAAATAAAGAGCAACAGGTTAAGACTGAAACAGACGCCAAGTTTCTTCTTTAGTTATCTAATTACATTATTTAATGTTGTTCTTTACTTGCTAAGTGATTGACAGCAGCTGAGTTTCCCTTGTTGCCTAGCAACACCAAAAGGACACTTGAAGCACCTCTGTCTGTGCAGGCTTTTCAAAATCAAGGCCTTCAAAATATGCTCTGCCTATTGTGCCTCGTTCTGAATGAGACAAAGCAACCCACTGGCTGAAACGTGTTAAGAAAAAAAAAAAAAAAAAAAAAAAGGTGGAATGAATGTGAGCCGACCTTCGCTCCACGCGGTCTCATCTCCTTTTAAATACGGAGCATTTTGAATAAATATGTTGCTCGTCTCTCACACATCCACACACTGCGGGGCTTTACCCAGGAAATGTCAGCTCACAGGATGGTCAATACCTGATAACCTTTTTATGCTCGATCAGAATGTTTAACAGCGACCAGCAGGTTAGGGCGGCGCTTGAAGCAACACTCCAAAATCTCTTTTAAAATATCAAACACTCACCACCCTGTGGATTTGAAGGGAGGCTTGAAAATGTTTGGGACTTGAGGAGGGCAGTGGCCGTGGTCACCGGTGACCCAGTTCTATACTGATAAGAAAGTATCAAATCATATAAAGTTCTCAAACACTCCTTAAGCATCCCAGTGAAGGTCATGCAGGATTTATATGTTGATTTCTGGTTGAATATTCAGTCAGAACATCTAAAACTTTTCAACAAGCTTAATTGTGGCTCCAACATCAAGGTGTCACCAAACACTGATAATTTATTCAGTTGGAGGTTGAAAGAGAGATGATATTGATCAGTATGAAGGTATTTCTCCAAAGTCATTTTTCACAGGTAGGTGAAATATGGTCTACAAGACAATGTAATTTCAATGCATTTAATGTTTCATATAATAAGTAATGAATACAGAACTACAGAGACTGAGTGCTGCCAACAAGAAGCTTCCAGGTAACTCTACTGGGAGAAGTTCCGTACATTAATATAAAATAAGAAATTGCACAATTTCTGCTGTAGTCTAACACTGAATGTGAATTTCCATACTGTGTCACCTTGACTTCCTTACAGCACTGTTAAGTCCTGGTGCATATACAAAGTCTATATTGGACAGAAGATGTGGTGGATGAATTGGTTAAGCACAGGATTTTCATCACGGAGACTTGGATTTGAGTCCTGTGTGAGGACAACTTTTTGGATAGGGTTTCTCAGTTAGGTTCCAAGGTGATGACGCTATTATTTGCACATTAAAGGACAAAAAATGTCATAACAAATCCCACTGAAATATGGCCTTAATGTGAACATTCAAGCAACATCTTATAATTCATAGTTTTTCAGTCATGTGACATGCGCGGTGACCTTGGGGGCAAAAAAAATGGGCCAACATGGTGGCTCACACCAGACTTTCCGTAGAGACGCAGCACAAGCCGCTAAAATTTCTCTCTGTTTCAAGCCACGAATATTTGGATCACATCCCAACTAAAGAAAAACAAAGATATGAATCCATATACAGCAGCTGCCACCGTATTTGAGTCACTAAAGTCGGTGCCAGAGCTCCACTTCAGCGATATCTGCATGTATCTTGTGGAGAATCATGAATCATCATCAATGTCAGAAAATGGTGAAAAATGTCGATCACTGTTTCTCAGAGCCAAAGGTGACATCCTCAAATGTCTTGTTTTGTCCACGACCCAAAGATATTCAGTTTACTGTCAGAAAGGACTACAGAAAAAGAAAAACGTTTTAGAAGCTGAAATCAGAGAATTAAAAAAAAAAAAAAATCTAATGCTCAGTATATCCCAAACAGCATTTGCCAAAATATTGCTGAACACAAAGTTTTACTTGGTCAGTCATGCAATGTGCTGTTAACATTTTGTGCTTGCAGCCAACCATAAATTCAGTCACACTTTGAATCTGAGCAGCAAAAAGGAAAGCGAATATACAAAGTATATGCCAGTATGAATATGTTTGTATATTAATAGTCAGCATGGTGGTGAATGAGCCAGTGATTGTAATGCATGAATCAAAACAGCTGAGGTCAACATCAGTGCTCTGCCTGAACTAACACGGTGTTCAGTCAAATGTTGTTAAATGTGAAAAGCCCAAACAGTTTACCATGGTGACAGCAACTGGAAGCTCTGCGGGCTTCGACATTAACTATGGCCAGATGGCGAGATTACTTTCCATGTAGGTGGCCCCCTGTGGCCACCAGGTTTTATCCTCATATTGTGAGCCAAGATTACGGCTTAGTTTCACAAACATTCCAATTCCTTTGCACCTGTTCGTTTGACTTTCTACGGAAACAGTGAACAGTGCTCATCGCCGGCTAGCTAACGATAAATGTCTGAGTTACTGAAATATGGGTTCACTAAATCTACCCTAACTGCTAACGTGATCCTTACAGAAGGCCCCGGAACTCAAAACGCGGACTATGAAAAAATGAAACAGCAACGCACATTTGGGAGTGAATGGAAGCAGGAGTTTAAGAGTCTACAATATGACACATCTAGGGACGTAACGTACTGAGCTGGGTGCTGCTAGCTACCTGAGTTTTAGCTCATTTTTAATCAGAAACAATGGGCCTCACGCAAGAACAACTCATATGAACAGATTTGTTCTTAGATGAACTTGTGGCAGTCACCAGTTTTCTTGTATTTTGAATTTTCTGTCAGATATGAACACAATTTGTGGGGTCCAGTTAAATTCCACTTCATAATTATGTCGACATGATCCTGTTTAAATTATAATATAATTGTAAATTTACATATAAAGCCTCTCATCATTCATTCAATGATCTATTATTACCTGCTGTCAGGTATACTGGCTGTATATCTTCACATGCAGGCTTATCAAGTCTCGAACATCCTCACTTATTCTGTCCTTTGTCTCCATGAAGAAAATTCACCCTTAACCCTCCCCTCTCATTGCAGTCATTGACCTCTTACTGTGGCTGTGGCAAGCTGTGTTTTTTTCTCTTAAGTCATTTTCATATTGAGACATTTCTTCTTTATTTCAGTGACACTCCGACCCTCCGGTAACACGGCATTAACAACGCTCGCTTCTCCTGTTTCTTTGCTTTAGCAGGTCTTTTAATTCCACTGCTAACACTGTTAAAATGACAGGTTTTCTTTTATGGATCTCTGAAATCAGGATGTCAAACTCCAAACTCGTAAATTTCTTCTTTTTTCTTTGATGCCATTTTCATGAATGAACACTTCCTGACATATGGAGCCGGAAGCGCAGCCATATATGGTATTAGTGGGGCGTTGATTATGCTAATTTACAGGTCTCATCCATGTGCACTCAAATACGCACAGGTGAATCACTTACACAGTTTTCTGAAGATACGAGCATTTGTTGAATCTAACGTGGCATGTTCGTGTGAGCCCTTCATATGAAAAAAGTACGAGAAATTTAAGACAAGAATATGAAAATGTCCCTGCATGAGGCCCAATGACTTCAGGAAACACCACATGACAGTTCATGGGGAAAAGTAGACAAAACAAGTGTCACAGTTATGGAAGCCTGTGTTAATTTGCGTTATTAAATTGCATTTTCTGTATTGCCTCTTTCCAGAAGTGTACATTTGGGCCACCAAATTTAGGGGCATAGTGGCCAGTGCTTAAAAATATTAGCGTCTATCCTTGCTCTGCATTTAGGAATATTTAAGTGAAAATAATTCTTGCATTCCTCTACAGATTATGCAGCAAAACATAATCAACTCAAGCAATGTAAACATCACCAAAAGCAGCAAGCAGAGGTAACCAGTTAAAGTGTAGATCTATTTATGTAGGTCTATCTGTTAAAGTTTGGGCTGCTGACCTAAATCTCCACTTACACTGTTCACATGTTACATAATGTGCGTGTTTTCCAGTCATTGCACACCCTGCAGTTCCAGCAAGACATCATCCAAAACCGCGAGGGAGAGGCACCTACATACTGTAAGCTGAGTGTGCGTCACATTGCCCACTCACTCTTAGTACTGAAGACAGTGAACACTAGGACTGCATATGCAACCACACACACTCAGGGAGCACTGTCAGGAACAATGTTGCTCCTCCTCCTCCTCCCTTGTGTGGTAGTTATCTCCTCCCCACAGAACACCAGTGTGAAAATGACCATGACATGAGTTGGTGATGGAACAAAGAGCGCGTGCATGTGCTTCTGCGTGAGGGTTCAGCGAAGGCAAAGGACGTTAAGGGCAGCAAAATACCTGAAAAGATCATGAAATCTGATTGCAAAGACGGGCGGAGGCAGAGCGAGATCTGAAAAAGACTGGTGAAGAAAAAACATGGACAAAATTGAAAGTTCTGATGAGAAAATTGGATGATGACACTGGCTTTTTTTTCATATTTTGGATGCATCTGTTTAGAACGGTCTGTCAAGTTGGGGAGAAAAAAAAAGACTCTGTGAAGCTAAGAGGCGTGAAAAGTGATGGTAGTTACTGTAAGTGGACCACCTGGAGGGAGTCCAAGTCTGTTTTAAGACAGCCAGGCAGACCAAATCAAGCCGCATCCTTTAGTCAAAGGTTGTTTTTCCGCCGCCTGTTTTTAACTGCACTTTGCCGCACCAAGCCCTGAATACGCGCCTTTTCACTGTGACCTGAATGCGGGGAATAACCACACTGACCCACACGGCCTCAAACCAAAGCCACATCTTGTTATAAACTAACTGATGTGTGGCTGCGCTGGTGAGAGAGGGCTGTTTTCAAAAATCTATGCTCAGCTCTCAGAGTTTACACAGAAAATAGATGGAAAAAATTACTTCAGTTGGTAACACACAAATGAATTAAGTGATTTCAAATCAAAGTCACAAGTTAGATGAACACAACTGCTTTAAGCCGAGGTCAACTTAAAAGTTTCCAGTTTTCCAACGCCATTATTTGCTTTCCCCAACATTAAAATACTCCTCCTTTACAACCTGATGGTATGGTTTCAGTAAAAATACTTTTCAGAGTAATCTTAGTGTTTCTGTTTGTTAAATAAATTGAATGTAGTCGCTAACATTAGCATGACTTAACGATAGCTGGTTTGGAGTTGCGCTTGTGTGATTGGGGTCAAAGAGGCCAAGATTGGTCTGTGGGTGTCGGAGGCTGAAAAATTAAAGGAACAGGTGTAGCCACCTAACCTGGTTTGCAGCGTTTGTTTCTGGGGTGCCCTGCAGGGTTACACAGGGTTACAGTTCACTAAAACTTAAACAACACAATTTACCCAACTCAAGTGGGCCGTTTTACATGTAACATAATACATTGTTTGATCAGAAAATATAATTTCATTTTGCATTAACCTTTTTTCCTGTTGCCAAGAGAAAATTGAACCTCATCAGCAGGGAGGAAAATCTAGAAAAGACCTGGATGAAACCAACGGACGGGCTTTTACTGAAGTAAGAATGAGGCTGAGGGAATAAGATGTAATTTCAAGTTGATATAATCCACAAAAACAGAGTGCCATTACCAAAGCAGCAGAAATGGGACACATTCAAAACATTACATTACTTCAGCTACTACTGAAAAACACATTTTTCTGAGTTTCAGTCCGTCATACTTCTGTTCATAGATTCACCCAGAGGAAAATTTTTGTTTCTCACAATCATCTTTTCTTTGTCTGAGAAAAAAAAAGGAGCAAAACAAAAGAAAAGCAGGAGATGTTTTGCTGAGCTCATTGGTGTCTCAGAGGTCTCTCTTTGATGACCTTATGGGGCAACAATTTGACCACTGAGACAAGTTTAAGATCTCATTTAAGATCACAAACATTTCTTTTAGGTTTCACTGTTATCTCAAAGGCTGATTGTTTGAGCAATTTAAGAGACAAAAAAAAGAACATTTCAAGATATATCAATTGGGCTCAAATTAGTCTCGGGATGAGACAAGACAAAGGCTATTACTCAGGAGCTGAATTTCAGGAGTATCGCAAAATGGTATATTGGTCTTGAATTGAGCTCGTTTATGTCCAGGACACACGGGCTAGACAAAGACGAGATCTTATTTTGAACTTTCCCTTTCCTCTGAGCAGTTGCCGCTGCTGCTTTACAGTAAAGGTTTTCTACTGACAAACTAGCAGGAGGCTTCATTGTAAAGCAGCTGTAGGAAGTGCAATGTGTGTGTCACACTCTGTTGGCAGCGCTGTTTTAGATCACAAACTGGTCTCCACAACAAGAAGCAGACAGTCTCGGCGCTACTTGGTCAGGAGGTCAGGTGAATATTATTGTGAGAAAATGTTACAAGAAGAAAACACCCACGGTGAGATGTGAGATGAGGAGCTCGACTGCGGTTTGCATGAACCAGCACATCAAACCACTTCAAAATATCAAATGGAAACAGACTTAGCAAACAAATCACGCACACACACAAAGCATGTGGCTTAAACATCCACTGACGATAGCGATATAAACATTGTACCATATCATTGTATCATATTTCCACTGTTTGAGGTTCAACGGGCAGTGATTCAATAACATCATCTGGTTGTGCTCCTCTTCTTCTGCAGTGGCACAATTGCACCCAGAAAGAGAACTGGCACCTACTGCTTGTTTCAATGAACCGACTCCTAAAAATCACACAATTGCTCTGGGTGGAAACAAGCGTTCATTTGCATCTTCTTTTGACGAAACAAAACTTACGACAATGCTGACATGCTAATATTTAGCAGGCATAATGCTTAACATGTTCGCCATCTTAGTTTTCCGTGTTAGCATGCTAATGTTAGCTAAACCGTCACGTGGCTCAGGTCCTACCTATCCAGCCACACTTAAAGTTGCTTAACATCATCCTGGATTCATAATCTTCACGTACATTTTCCAGTCTGCTTACAGCTGAATTTGTCATCTCAACTTGTATATACTGTGATTTTTGTTGATGTATTATCTACATATGAAATGTATTTGCATGTCTGTTCATCCTGGGAGATCAATCTGTTGCTCTTTCTGAGGTTTCTTCCATTTTCCCCCCCATTTTCCTCACCCAGTTGAGGGTCAGAAGGTGTTGTAGTCCATACAGATTATAAGACACCTTAAGGGAAATTGTAATTTCTCATATAATGCTAAATAAATAAATCTGACTTAGCTTAATTGTCACTACACACAAGTACAACTTAAGCTGATGGGGATATCATTAATTTCAGGTCATAAAGTAAGTATGTATTGGTTAGATTAAGGTTTTGACTGATGATGCCACCTGAAAACTTCATGTCAGTGCATACAGTAGTTTTTTGAGATACTTCTGAATGAAAGTGGTGGACTGACCAACAGGCAGTCTCTAGAATCATCACCTTTGTTTTTGCTTGTTGCAGCAGCTGATTGAAAGACGGGTCAGCTGACCAACACACTGACTGTCCAACTAAGATAGAAATCTCAATAACGACGGTCCAGATTCTTGTGGAATTTGGCATGGATGTTCACGGACCCCAGAGAACGATTCATGAATCTTAATGATTTTGGTGACCCATTTAAATTTCTAGCTGGCACGCCTTCAAGACAAAACTTAAATTCATCAAGTTCTCGAAGCCAGTGCTTGGATTTGGACATTTTTGTAGATATCCATGGTCCCCACAGGAGTAATCCTCATGTCATCACATGACCTTTCCTACCTTTACCATAAACAAGACACACCAAAATCTAATCAGCATTCAGTGAATATTATAGGAGTCTGCTTTTATTCTTGCCATAGAAAGCCTTTCAGTTTGATGTGCTTTCTTCTTGTATGACTCTCAAGCCAAATTGCTAAATTTTCACGCAGGACTGATTCCTATGAAAAAAGAAATCAGTTAGCCAATAGGTTGTTTCTTTCATCCATTCTGTTGTAATATTGGGTGGAATGAACATTTGGAGGCTGTGGAGGGCGATGGCGTGCGCTCTTAGGGTGCTGTCACACCTGCCTCATTTAACCTGGACTTGTGGACTTCCCAATTTGATCCAAACCAAAATTACAAGTGTGAAACCTTGGTCTGACCAAAAGAGGCGGTCTTGGTCTGGATCAAACTGAACCCTGGTTTGGTTCATTTGTAGTCTGAAAATATTTTTTTGGGGTTGATTCAAACTTTCAGCCTTAATCAGAACCAGACAAAAGGAAAAACAAGGCAACATACTGTACCTTACCGCTGCCTGATGCAATGCAAATGAGCTGGAGTAGCACCTGGGAAGAGATGGGCCGACTAATTTACAAAGAGTCCGTTGGAAAAAAAAAATCAATGATTTATTTTTCCAACAGGATGAAAGACAGAGGAATTGAACTGAACTGACAACACGTCAATATCAGATGCTCGCCTGTCTACAAACCAATCAGTTGCAAGCATAGGCAGATGTAGCTCACGAACGTGATGACGATAGGATGTAGAATTAACAGTTTATTACTATTCATCACAATGAACATCAACACTGTGATTTAATCCTTTTCTATTCTGACAGATTTTTGGATAGTTAATGCCAAGACAAGGTCATGCAGAAGCCAATATGGCAGCAGCGACAGCAAAGTCATGTAATAAGTACTGCAGGCACACTAATGGAAGTAGAAAGCATAAAAAGATCCTTGTTCTACCTGTATAGTCGGAACTAATACGTAAAACTAACACACATACACATAAATATGAACATATGAGCACATTAATTCTCCCGGACTCTCACTCACGCAAATACACACTAGTAAAAAACACTTTTCTGTCCACTTACTAATGCATGCTTTGAGGGCTGCTCCACTCCCTCTCCATCATTAATGCTCATCTGATGTCTGATGCTCAGTGACTGATCAATCCCAGCGTGTCAGAAGCTCCGCAGATATGTCTGATTAGCACAGACGCGCATATACAATCTCACACCGCCGTGATTGACATTTCACTAAGGCTAATGAAGGAGACATCTCAGTGGCGGGGGCTAATAAACTCATCGACAGGGGTAGCAAGATGAGTTATTTAACACCTCTGATCTCCCCGTGTGAGCCAACGGCGGTGGAGGATCAGGATGATGATTATTTTGGATACACATCGAGTTCACTTTAAAGCCTAAACACAACGACGCACATCCCCCCTCTTTTAAGGAATGGTAGGTCTTTTTTAAAATAGTTTTGTACATCATTCAAAAGAAGTCCAAGGAGGCAAGAAACATTAGCAGCCAGATCACCAGAAATTGAAACTCCACGTCAATTCTTGGCTTTTCCTGGCAGCTTCTTGTTTACAGTTAACCTGACACGCCAGATGAATTCTTGCGAATCCAGCTTCCTCGCAAGGTAACAGAAAACCTTAAAACACCACACATTTTCCAAGGTTGCCCTAAAATGGTACGATAGTCTACCCAGACTATAATAGGGTGAACAGATCCCCAAAAAAACAAACGTGGGACAAAGAGTATGTTTGTGTGTGATAACTTGGGACATGTTAGCAATGCTGAGAGGTAGTATATTCCACCTAAATCTGCACAGCTTCTGACTATTTTTGATATTTTTTTTCCTGTTGGGTTTAGGGTAGCAAAAACTGTGACAAGTTAACCTGCACATGACCCATGTGTGCACAGTTTGATTGACATTAAGCACAGCTCCGCAATGACAGCCTGTCCTGAACGCTTCAAAGCCGTTGAAAGAAAGCCAGACTTCAGAAAAAAAAACATCTGTTTGTCTGTCCTGCAGAGGTTTGACTTTTGAAAACCAGAACTAGTCAAAATGTGGGATATGTTCCCAATATGTGGGACGGTGGGACAAGGAATAAAAATGCTGTGCAGTCCCACGTGAAGTGGGATACCTGGTTACCCTAGACCACAGCAGCTGAAGAGTGAAACACATCAGTAGTAGATCAAAAAGCCACTCAGGCTACAAAGACCAAAGTGAGCAAGATCATTGACCAGTTGATGTTGTTTGAAAAATAAATCCATCCATAATACAATTCCCATCATACAGAACTAATTAATTCAGGTTACTTGACAGGAGTTGGAGCTGAATGCTTAAAGTCTGCTGCTGCTTTGGGATTCTTCTGGAGGTGCTGGTTCTCGGGTTGAAGGGCCAGGCCAAACAGAGTTGTTGATGTCAGAGATAAAACATTATTAACACTGAAGTTCAGGTTTGTTTGACTGTATTTTAGTTTCTTTTGCGCTTTCTTTTGACATGTTTGCAGAAACATGCAATCTAGTATTGACGTAGTATTGATAGTTAAGATTAGCTCAGATGAATTAGCTACATTAATGACTAAAAACAGAATAGCAGTGAAACAAAAACCAACGTCCTTTTTAATTGGAATTGAGTGCAAATATGCATGACTGAAACATCTTTCTATCAGAAGTGTTGCAATATATGGGCATTTTTGGGAGTCCCGTGATACGTAAAGTTCCCATGAAATGGCCAGAATGCTTACTGGTAAGGAAAGACTTGTCGCAGACAGTGATTGACACCAATACCGCTGTGCGTTACTCCCCCCAGCCATGCAGCTAAAATGGTGCTACGAAGGAAAGCTGTTCCATTAGCTGACTCTTTCTGGACTGAGAGCTCCCACTGACCACAGCAAGACTGGGACAAAACAACAACGGTGAAAACACAACAGCTTTTGTCCACAGGGGCCGCCAGACTCAACACAAGATGAAGATACGAAGATTTGTACCTGCTTTAAGTTGGGTTACTAACCTAACTTCTCTCTGCTGAGCCACATCCAGAGAGAGAGAGAACTTCACTGACCTGCTTTAGCTCAGAGGAAGAGGACGACTACGAGAGATAAAAGTTGAGACGGTGTGGGAGGAAGAGTTGGAGACGAGGAGTCGGAGAGGTGAGAGATGAAGAGGAAGGAGATGGTGGCCATTAAATATGCATACCCCCCATTCATCCCTCCTCCCTTCCCTCTCCCTGTCCATCCATGAATCCATTTCACATATAGTCCACCATACTGCTCTCACTTGACAAGCCCTAAACACCTCCATGCATAATTCACCTCCCTCCTACACACACACACACAGTTGTATTTCCATCACTTCAGAGGACTTTACATTAACTTACATTCATTTCCTGAAGACTAGGGGTGCAACAGATCACAAAACTCATGGTTCAGATTGTATCATGGTTTTGAGTCACGCATCAGATCGTTTCTCGGATCAACAAATGAAAAAAAGGGGGAAAAAATGCTCTGGTGCAGCCACTCCTCTCT
>JAJHUR010080676.1:0-18364 GCA_027495735.1 Lutjanus campechanus | reverse complement strand
GCTCAAAAGTGAATATTTGCTGCTTTTCTCTGTTTTATGTTGTTGTGATTAGCCAATTTAATCAATTAGTCAAACAAAAGACTATTCGTTGCCAGCTATTTTGATAATCGATTAATCATTTCAGTCTTTTTTTAAACAAAAATGTCAAACATTTGCTGCTTCCAGATTTTTAAATATAAGGATCTGCAGCTTTTCTTTGGCGTTCCTGACAGTAAATCAAGACTTTTTGGGGGTTGGTTGGACAAAAGAAACAATTTATAGACGACACTTTGAGCTCTGTGAAATGGTGATGAGCATTTTTCACCACAACCAATTGATTGATCATTAAAAAAAAAAACAATTGGCAGATTAATTGATAATGAAAACAATTGATATTTGCAGGACTTTTGATGATATGATTAAACATCTTTGGGTTTCACCACTAGAGGTCACTAAATCCTATACAAGATAATTACCAAGAAAAAATGCTGAACATTTTTCTGCTGTTCTGCTGAAATGTGATAATTTGCTTCTTTTTTCAGTTTTATATTACTATAGAGCTGCAGCGATCAGTTGAGTAATCAATTAATCAATGGAAAGAAAATAAGCTGCCAGCTATTTTGATGATCGATTAATCATTTCAGTCATTTTTCAAGCAAAAAAGTAAAACATTCGCTGGTCCCAGCTTCTTATTTGTGGCTATTTGCTGCTTTTCCTTGTAATTTATGATAGGTTAGCTTAGCTTAGCATGAAGACTGGAAATGGGGAAACAGCTCACTAATTAACATATTTTATCTTGTTAGTTTGTAAAGTGCAAAAATGACAAGTTGAATTTTTACCGGGGGCTGCGTGCGGGACTATTTCTTGGCGGGGAGAAGTGATTTTCTGGAGTCTGGTTGCCAGGAAACCTCACGCTGATGATTACAAGACTCCAAATGTCAGATTTTTTATTCCTTTAACAGATAATGAAAACAATTATTTGCAGCTCTGGTTACTCATCCACACTTCTGCCTGTTTTCTCCTCCACTTCCTCCTTCCTCCCTCCTCCTCTTCTCTGTCTGTGTCTTTACCTCAGGCTGCGAAGGGAAGGATACACGGTGCAGGTCAGCGTCAACGACTACCTGGACATCTACTGCCCACACTATAACACCACCCAGCGGGGGACGCTGGAGCGCACCGTGGCCGAGCAGTACATCCTCTACATGGTCAGCTACCGCGGCTACCGCACCTGCGACCCCCAGCTGGGCTTCAAGCGCTGGGAGTGCAACCGGCCCCACGCGCCCCACGCTCCCATCAAGTTCTCGGAGAAGTTCCAGCGCTACAGCGCCTTCTCGCTGGGCTACGAGTTCAACGTGGGCCAAGAGTACTACTACATCTGTGAGTGAGGCCGCCGAACACACCGCTCTGTTGTTGTGATGATGCCTGAGGATGCTGCACGTCCTGTGTTTTAATATCCTCTCCTCAGCTGCCGTCACCCACACGAGCTGACGGAGTGTGGGTGTTGCTAATAGAGTCTGGAGGTTCAGCCGAGGACAGGCGGTTGGCGCAGTTTGCGCGGCTGGTTGTTGAGGGTGGTGCTGCCTGCCGAGGGCACAAGGTTGACATGATGTCGGTGGATCTACAGGAAAAACACTAAAGAAAAGGATAATGAATGTGTTTTTCTCTGCATGTGGAGAACAAAGCCTCAGTTATTTCTCGACTTTACAATGGATTGTTAAACCATAAAATAATCTCTACATGTGTAAAAGAAAAATGAGAATAAGAAAGTGCCATAGCATTGACATAAGAGTCCTTATGAACTATGAACCTCTGTTAGATGGAGAGAATTTAGCTGGAAGAGTGTGATACGTTTTTTTTTTTATTACACCACCTCAGAAAGAGACATTTTTCAAAGGACTCAAAGTGCTGGAGACAATGTGCTACTTTTTATGAATGCTAATCATTATCATATTTTTGGGGACTGCGAAGTAATTCGCTCCTTCTGGCAGGGCATACATAAGGATATAGAGACTGTACTTGATATTAAGTTTCCATTTAGGTTTGATGTATTATCCCTCTCCACTCTGTGCTCTTATAATAGTAGAGCAAGCTTGATACGTCGGGCCAACTTTCTCCTTTTCCTGTTGTTTATGCTACGTGCTCGGCTCGTCTATGTTGTAAAGAAAACCAAATTTTGAAGATGGTTAAAAGACGTGGGGACCTGTGAAAGCAAATATATTCACATCTTAAAGAAGCTAATGCCAGCAAAATGTTAGCTAATCTACATCAATTGCTCGCTAGGTGTTTTGCTAACCTAATAAATATAAAATCATCCGTACATCATTGCCAGTGTCTTTGTTTACAGATTTATAAAATTCTCTGCAACAAAATGTTGACCTGTTGTGCGTCTGCTCTGTGTTTCAGCCACGCCCACCCACCACCACGGCCACAGCTGCCTGAGACTGAGGGTCTACGTCTGCTGCTCCACCGGTGAGCCCCAACAACTCCTCCGTCTCCCGCTCATTTTACACCATTTCCTCTGTTTCTGCGTCACTTTATCTCCACTTTTCCTCCTCTTCCTCCTCCTCCTCCTCCTCCTCCTCCTCTATCTCCTTCTATCTCCCAAACACACAGAGAAACAGAGACAAAGAGAAACAGACACAGAGAGAGAAAAACTAAGATCTGACAGTCTCATCTCAGAGAGAGGCTTTTCTGCCGCCGCGCGCTGTCTTGGCGAGGTTTTGATGATGGCGTCTCTTCCCTCGAAGCAGCGCTTTGAGAGTGATGGCTTAATGTTATTCTCTGTCTCAGTGCTATTACAGTAATGTTCCATCTCTCTCTGTGAATGGCACGCTCTCGTGAAGCTGCACAAAAGATGTAAAAAAAACAAAACAGTTTTAGCTGCAACATCCAGCTCTCTCTGCCCTCCTCTCTGTTGCTCCCACCCCCCGCTCTTCTTCTTGACCATTCCCCTCCTCTTCTTCTTCGTCCCTCTCCTGCACCGTCTATCTCTTCTTTTTCTTCTCTCTTCCTGGCCCTCTGATGCCTGCTGCTCCGTATAGTGTGTGTGTTATTTTTACCCTGGTAGCCTGCTCTCTCCCCTGCAGGCCTTTGATCAGGGAGCCCAGTGCTGAAAGCCTCCCCCTCTCCTCTAACCTTGTCAGCACTAATACATCCCACACTCAGGCCAGTGTCAGCCCCTGTGTACACATCACCTTAACACCCACCCCCCCTCGTCCCAGTGTCACGGCTAATCTATTGATGTGTCTACCACGCCTCCGTTTGCTCCTGTGTGTGTGTGTGTGTGTGTGTGTGTGTGTGTGTGTGTGTATGTTTGAGCATGTGTGTGCGTCTGCACATGGCCGTATGTGAGCC
This sequence comes from Lutjanus campechanus, assembly GCA_027495735.1. Lineage (NCBI taxonomy): Eukaryota > Metazoa > Chordata > Actinopteri > Lutjaniformes > Lutjanidae > Lutjanus > Lutjanus campechanus. Next base: position 15,031 of record JAJHUR010080676.1, on the reverse strand, counting down.
ATAAAATTTTTTAACGTCTATGTGTGTGTGTGTGTGTGTGTGTGTGTGCATCGGCGCATTTAGTCAGTTTACAAACCGCAACCTTTACTCAGCAAGGTCGTTTTAACAGCTTGCTATCAAAAAGCTGTTGATTTCAGCTGCCTCCGGACGGCTCTCGTTCCCTCCCACCTTAATCCCTTATACAACTTTAAGATAAGAAAGAGACGTGAATATTCATGAAATGTGTTTTACATCTATGAAAGGCTGCAAATTGATTGCAACGAGCTTCGATGTAAATTTCTCTTTTAAAAAATGCCTTTTCATCCTTTTAACTGTGCGGCGGAGTCACGAGCTCACGCAGGCGCTGACATTTAATTGAAAAAAAAAATTAAAAAGAAGAGGAAAAATACAAAAAAGACATATACACGCGCACATCAGCAAACCCACGCATCGTTCATTTGTGGATAATTTGGCAATTTGGCAGCCTGGATGTGATTCTGTGTCTAGACGAGCGAAATGTAGAAATGATTTCTGTTCCCCCAGCTTCCAAATGCTTTTAATTTGATGAAACAACACAACTGTACTGTAAACTAAAGACTGTTATTTCCCACTGGAAGACTCTTTTTAAACTTTCACAGGGGGGCAATTAGGGACACATTACAACAGAACTGTGCTGTGAATTAAAGTGTACTCTGTGCAACTGGAAGACTCTAATTAGACTCTATCATTGGGACACATTACAGCAGAACTGTACTGTAAACTAAAGTTCATTAATTCCCTTACTCCGAAAATACACTGCATGCGAAACGACTCCGGAACGACTCTGCTCCGGAACGACGGCGTACTCCGTCGTCCGCCAACTCACATATGATTCGTTTGTGATGCGGCTCCGCCGGACACCGAGCGTCGCGAGAACGCACGAGATACAGTGATTAACTAAATTATTCTGTGCATTTCAGTGCCTGCTCCTAGGAGAGCAGCTGCTTTGCTACTACTGCTTGCAAGACTGCGGAGGAAGGGTAGAAGTAGAACAAGGCGGCACTGGGTGAACACAGAGTATTTTATTTTGAAAATCAACCGGGGTTTTATTTTGTATTTTGTAGCCGACTTCCCTCCCGGCACAATCTGCCTTGTGCTGCTTGATGCGCCGTGCTCCGGCGTCCGGCAAAAAAAAAAGCTCTGCGTATGTGTTGTGGAGGGCTGTCCGACGCCGCAGTTGTTCCGGAGCCGTTTCGCAGCGGAACCGGAGACTGTGTGAGCTGACACATAGACTAAAATTGAAATGTAACGGCTCTGACGCCGTGGCGGAGCCGTTCCGGAGTCATTCCGCATGCAGTGTATTTCAGGGGTTAGACTCTATTATTTGGACAAATTACAACAAAACTATACTGTAACCTAAAGTTCGTTGTTTCCCACTGTTAGACCCTTGTTAGATTATATTAGAGGGCAATTAGAGACACGTCACAACAGAACTGTACTGTAAACTAAAGTTTGTTGTTTCCCTTATTACACCTTATTAGAGGCTTTTTAGGGACACGTTACAACAGAACTGTACTCTAAACTAATTTTTATTATTTCCCACAGTCAGACCCTTTTTTAGACATAATTTGAGGGCAATAAGGGACACAATACAAAACAATTGTACTGTAAACTAAAGTGTATTATTCCCCACTGTTAGACCCTTATTAGAATTAACTAGAGGGCAGTTAGGGACACATTATAATAGAACTCTTCTGTAAACTAAAGTGTACTTTTTCCAACTAGAAGACTCTATTACTGGGGCACATGACAACAGAACTGTACTGTAAACTAAAGTGTGTTATTTCCCACTGTTAGAGCCCTATTAGGCATAGTTAGAGGGTAATTAAGGACACATTACAATAGAACTGTACTGTAAACTCAAGTGAAATCACATATCTGCTTCTCTCCCAATTCAAAAACAATATGTGAACCTGATCTAGCGAGTAAAGGCCAAAATTATAGCGGTAGAGGAAGGATATAATTTCTCTTAAAATGGTATTTCATCCTCCGAATCACAGAGCTCACACACATATTTCATTGAAAAAAAAAAGAAGATGAAAATACACAAAGACATATACACATGCACATCAACGAGCCCACACATCGTCCATTTGTGGATAATGTGCCAATGCAGCCTGAATGTAATTCTGTGTCTAGACGAACAGTAAATGTAGAAATGATTTCTGTTCCTCCGCTTCCAAACGCTTTTAATCATCAGATGGAAGTCTGGAGGCTCGGTCCAGGATTTCTTCATGCTTTCTCAGCAGCAGGGGCACACCAACTGTTCTGTGGCGATGCCTAAAAATGCACATTTTACTCAGTCTTGTCATTTTAATGGTGTGTTTTCTCTCCCTCTTTCCATCTCGGTTTCCCTCCTCTGCTTCTGTCTGTCTGTCTGTCTGTCCGTCTTGTTGTGCACATCTCTGTGTGTTTCTCAGTTTCCCAGGCGGATGATGACTCCAGTCAGACTCCTCCCGACTACACAGTCAGGCCGAACATCAAAATACACAACATCGGTGAGTGGCTCTGAGTTGCTGAAAATGAGCAGCAGCCAATTGCCAGATCCTGGTCAATATTTGGCTGTGGCTGCAAAGCTTGATTTGTGTACCGATGATTGTGGAGAGGAAACAACCATTTGTTATTTGTTCTGGGGTTTTTTTATTCTATGGTCAGGAGAAAAAAAAATCCGCAGGTCATAGCTGGCTGATGAGTAAAACCTTTGTTTTCTGCTCTTGTGCAATATGAGTAAGACGATGAAACACTGCAGCTTGATTCAGAAGAAGTGTCACCATTTACTTTATTCACAGGGTTCTGCGTGAGAAAGCTAAATGTGAACGTAAACAATTGAACCCACTGAAACCAACAGTAGACTGTGTGTTGTCATGAAACTGGAATTTCTGACTCTGACACAATACCACAGAGAAAAACTGACACAACATTGAGGGCAAGATTGTTTAGATTCTTATTCAAAGATATAACAAGGCCATGACAAGGCTGTGTAAATTATCCAGGTGGTATAATTTAAAACATCAAAAATACAAACGTTCCTCCTTCTGTTAAACTGATAAAAAGATGCTTTATTGAGGTGATGTATTGTAATGTGCAGCACCTGCCACCAGAGGTCAGTCTTTCTACTGGTGGACGAGGCAGGACAGCTGAGAAACATGGTACAGTTACAGTTACAGTCAGTGGTGCAAAGAGTACTGAAAATCTGTGCTCAAGTACTGTTACATTACTAAAATATTGCCCAATTACAAGTAAAAGTACTGCTGGAGTACTTCTCAGAGCATTACTTACCTTTTAACCGTTGATGTTTAATGCATTATTAATCGCAGGCATTCAATCAAAGAGGTTTCTGTTTCTCCAGATTTTCACTTTAAATTACTTCCACAGTCAACAGTCACCTCTCGAAACTAAGGAGGCAAATTTTGTGCATTTTCCTTAACTGATGGTTTAAAATGATTAATGATTAATTAATTATTAATCATTAATCATTAATAATTTATAAGATACAAGTTTTGTCATGTTTTCATTGGCCTGTTTGTGATCAGAGAACCTACAAAAATGGGAGATGAAAGGTTTGGATATTAATTCAACTTGTCCTCAGTTATGATTTTTTTAAAATAACTAAGTAGATTACATAGTATAATACCGACTTAAGTAGGAGTAAAAGTACAAACTTGAAAATTTACTCATGAAAGTACCCCCAAAAAACTACTAAATCACAGTAACTTGAGTATTTGTAATTAGTTACTTCCACCCCTGGTTACAGTCGACCGCTAAATCAGAAAATGCTCCTGTCCCTTTTTGGAAGTATTTTAGATTCTAGTGATGTCACGATACTGGAATTTCTAATTTCAATACGATGCCTTGGAAAATATTGATACTCAATACCATTTTCAATACTGCTGAGTAAAAAACTTTAGATTTTTATCTAAAGATAGATATAATGAGATAAAGGATAAAGCAAATGAGACGAGTGATGAGAAGAAGACAGCAAGAGTTAGTGACTTTGTAGACACTGCAGGCTACCACTGGGTCGGAGTATCGTAGCGTATAGTGAGTGAGTCTAAGAGTGGAGCGACTGTTAGAGAATGACTGGCAGTAAAGTTGTCAGTCTGGCAGTAAATGTACAGTTTAAGTTTGAGTTTGTCAGTGAATAAAAGCTGCAGCCTCTCAGACCAAAGCAGAACTCCTGAGTGTGTGTTGCATTGGTGTGATGATCAGCTCTGTCCTGCAGGGGAGTAAAGTCAAGTTGAACCATTTTACACAATTGTCCTCATAATACTGTGTATACTGTAGTAAAATGTCAGGAAGGTATGAAGGTCTATGTGGGCACTGCAGCCATGTGTGTTTTTGACAACAGTACAGTAGACCCATGACATCTATTTTCCCAAATCTATTATGCAAACAGAATAATTCCAGTTTATTTCCACTTGGGTCTCATTTTCATTTTGGCCATCATTTTTATCAGTTATAATAACATAATGATCACCAAAGTGGTATGAAAGCACCAAGCCGATACTCTGAAAATGGTATTATACAGTTTATTTGTCAGTGTTATTATTAAATTTCATGTTTCCTTAGTCACAATAATTCAGTCATGACAGGACACTAACTCATCTTTTGGAGCCACAGCAATCCCCGGCCTCGTGTTGCCTTGCATAAAAATTATTTTAATGAGTCGCACACAGGGAGGTAAACTGATTACAAATTTGGGCAGCACTAAAAAAAAGAAGAGCATTTCCCCCCCTCCTCGATTGAGGAGGGGGGGATCGATGCATTCTTGCGCAGTAAATTGCTGATATCCGAGAGCACAGCAGTCAGAAGCACTTTATTTGGAGGAAAAGTCGAATGTGAGGGCTCCCAACATGATGGTAAAAGAAAAAAAATGTCTCATTGAACAGCAAAACCGCTCACAACTATGATAAGTACAGGAGGTCAAAGTTGAACCAAGACAGTGGTCAGCAAACTATGTGAGCAAGAGACATTTTTGGTGACAATGTAACCCCGTGCCTTGGTTTTCTCTTTCAAATGAGTTTGGCGAACGTTGGGTTTTTCGTTTAAAGGGATAATTCAGATTTTTTGAAGTGTTGTATGACCTGCTGTGACGATAAGGTCATTTCTGTATTACTGCAACACATGTGATGCTTACTGCGGGATCGAGCTCATTACCATCATCACTGCAGATTTGATTTTGAGATCTTATCTATTTATACGTCTACAAATAAGTGTTCTCACACACAGGTCAGGACCACGGCCTCTGATTGAAACAAAACCCGTCTATTAAACCAGGATTATCCTTTAATGGCTTAAAAACTCTACATACAATCTATAAAAAAAAAGTTTTTGTACCTCCCACAATGTACCGCACACACTCACACTCGCACACACAAACAGGTAAGCCTTCCTTTTTTCTCTAGAGCAAGATCCACAAGGTCAGTGGAGGTCTTGTAAGGAATGAAAGGTCCATGTTTACCTAAGGAGAAAGCATGTCAGCCAGCGGAGTCAATTGTGCAGCTGAGTGGTTACATAAACCCTCTATTTTTCTCTCTCTTTCTCCATCTCAAACAAAAGCCTCTTGCCGGGAATCATTTAGTATGCTTGTTTCAGGGAGCTGTGGGCAGTCTGTGACGAGGGCTAAGAGAGTGTGACCTGCCTGAGACGGAAACTGAGACCAGCAGAGACAGGGTGAAAAGAGCTCTTGAGCCATCAGCAACGAGTACCTACAGAGAGAGAGAGAGAGAGAGAGAGAGGGCAGAAAATAGAGAAGTAGAAGAGACAGAGAGAGAGAGACAGCAGCTGGAAAGAGGGAGAGACAAAGTCAGGAAGGGAGGCAGTGAAAGAGAAATGCCTGACAGAAAGAGGGACAGATAAGGCAGAGGGAGACGGAGAGGAACAGGCAGAAAAAGAGATAAAACCAGAGTGGGGGCAGAGACGGTGGAGGGGGGGTTGCAGAGGAAGAAAGGAAAGCTCAGTGGTGGGCGAATTGCTCAGCAGTAACTCAGGCTCCAGCTTACGTAGAATTTAATATAAAAAAAAAACACTTACTGGCAGAGAATCATAAAAAATCATCGCCTCTGGCGTTGTGATGCATTTTGCTGAATACATTTGGCGGAATAACAAAATCAGGACACACAGATTTATGCGCGCACACACTTGAAAACAACCCGTATACCCCCGATGGCCCCGCTGACCGCTGGACACCCACTCTCTGACTCACCCTCAGGACCAGACCAGCCCACAGACTGGCTTAGCATCGACAAATCTCTGCCTCTCACTCCACATATGTTTGGTCTTGCTGTCATCCTCGTTACTTTATTATTAGCTCCACTCGTACGTCACATTTTCCTTATTTAACGTGGTGTTTTAAGGATAATTTAGGCCTATTACAAGTCGGGTCTGGTATTTTTTTGTCGTTTCTAGGGGTAATAACAAGAATTTATAGGGTGGCACTTTGTTGTGAAGGTCATGTCCTTTAGGGACGCTCCTAAATCCGAACACGTCATCCGTGAAAGTGCAAATAACGCAAAGAATCAGATATTTCCTCAGTCTGAAGTTGCTCGTCATTACTCAGAAAAAGTCAGCTTCATAATTACCTTGGCATAGTTTAAAAAGGTCACATCTAATTTTAATGCACCAAGATTATTCTCTTCAACTGAAGGATATTTCTATACACTTGCACAACTTTACTGTAGCGTTTCTATTTTCAATGCAAAACAGAATCTTTTGATTTATAGTGTTTTTTTTTTCCAGTTTCTGAACTCTCAGTATCCCCCGGTTGGAGGGGTTTTGGTGGTGGATGTCAGACAGTTAAAACTAAAAAATGAGAAGAGAGAGACAGATGAAAAGTAAAGTATGAGAATGTGGAAATACATGTCATAACTAATTATATCAAAGAAGAAATCTGTATTATATTTACTGTAATAAATCATAAAATGACCATGATGTGTCACGAGAGATTAAGGAAGCATGTTAAGTTGAAATACTTGGTTTTTCCGACAACAGTGCTACAAGCCGCAGCGTCCTCCTTCCCTTCTGGCTCGAAACTTGTGTTACTGTTTGTCTGTTTCAGGCTAATTAGAGTTAAAAAATTAATGCCAAATGTTTGCTGAATGAGTGAGCACCTGTTTATGAGTCACAAGAAATCATTAATAAGCTTTTAGAAGGAGTAGATCAGTGGTGAATTAAAATTGAGCAATATGTTAATGGAGTCTGGCAGGCAGTCACTGAGCTCCAGGGGGTTTTATTTTCAGAGCAGCGGTGCTTTTGTTTTCAGGATAACAAGCTTAACTTTACATTGACAGACAACAGACGGTTATAAACAGCTGATCAATTTACAGTGTGCGACCTGTCATCGCTTGTTATTGTCAAATTATAATGTTGCGCTTGTTTTGCACTCCTGCAGCGTCCCTGCAGGCTGCCTGAGCTTCCTCAAGTCTGGGGAGGAGGGGGCAGGTGGAAACGACTCGCTTCAACCATAGATCGTATATTAAATAGAATTTCAACATTTTTAATACACAGCTACGGCTCCAACTTGCTATTTGGACTGCTATTTGTTACATTTTGCCCGCTTCTGGTCTTCTATCCGAACACAGATACAAATCATTTTGTTAGTTGAACGGATACATATCCAAATAATGACATGTCTGTTCACCTCGAAGGTCCATAATGCATTATAAGAACATCCATATAATGCATTTAGAAGTGCTGAAAGGCTGTCTGTTTTAATTAAAAGTTTTGGAAAATTTGAAATTGAATATTTTTGTCTTACATGCTCTCAAAGTCATACTAGAGCTTATTATTGATGTTTATAAGACGTGTCTAAGTGTCTTTATAACTGGCTAAAGTTATGGTAGTTACTCTTTGGTATGGAGGTGTAAAGCATCATGAATGCTAAGCTTATAATACACTATGTCCACTACTTATATTACTTTATTAACCTTGTTTTATGTTTTCATGAAGCTCATAAACATCTATAGAGTTTAAAGACTTAGAATGCATCATAACGTCCTATAAAATGTGCTCATAATGCATCATGGATATTTAACCAAAAAGGTTTCTCATCAAGTGAGTTGCTGACTTTGCTAAAGTCCGAGGGGGTTTTGAGAAACTTGAGCAGTACGACGTTCATGCAAACAAATCAAATCCCCAGGTCAGACAAACCTACTTGGAAGAGAAAGTAAACAGTCATCACAGTTTATATTGTTTGTGAAACAAACCACCACAATCTGCCTGTCACTATTGTGAAATGGGAGATTTTTTTTTGTTAGTTTACAACCTGTCTAATCATCTAACTCCCCTTGCACAATTAGTAAGCAATTACTGGAGTCCACTACGTCACTGTTTCCCAACCTGGGTGCTCTGATCCCCAATAGGGGTCGCCAAAGCTTCAAGTGGGGGGTCGCCAGGCCATATTGATTTTCAGGGGTGTAAGAAAACTTCTACCAAAAAACAGAAAGAGATACAGTAGTTAGTAACATCTCTTAAGTCTTTACAATAATAGTAAAGCCAGTGGAGCTCACAATAACCTCATTTGTTTTGCTTCTTTTAGTTTTGTTATGTTTTTTTTTTAAACATTAACACTTTTTATCAGTAGCTGTGTCTTTACAAATAACTTCAGCTTTTAAAATGAAGTAAGAAAACTGTTAACTATGATTTAGATTTCAGAATTTCAGTCCTTTCTTTCCTCTCTAAATGATGTTTTTAAAGTTTGGATCATTATTTTTAATATGAACCGAAAAACAAATCTCACGGGCTGAAGTCGCAGTGAAAACCTGAACACTTCCTGCATTAGAAAAGTGTGCAGTTGCAACAACCAAGGTGCTAATAGAAGGAGGGGAAGAAAACACTGAATTTGTTTTTAAAAAAGAAGCCCATTAATTATGTATGATTATTTAAAAAATAAAAATAAAAATAAAAATACATAACACGGACAGAGACTTGTACAAGGAGTTCCTTAAATATCAGGAAAACTCATCTCTGATGCAGCGTTCACAGGGAATAATTCATCCAAACTGCTTGTTTTCCATAAACTCCCTGCAGTTATTAAGTTCATTATTTGGGTTAATTGTACAGTTTATCAGATGTTCTGTGCTGTTATTCTCATGCATTAAATATAACATGAAATATCCATAAAATATGTCACTTAGTCGGGGTCAGTCATGATAAAAAAAATTTAAAAAAAGAAGCCCCTCAAGGAAAAAGCTCAGGAACCACTGCATCAGTAACATAAACTACAAAAACAAAAGTTGAAACAAGTGTGACTGGACTTTATTCTCTAAACCCTTCCCAGCACACATCTGTTCTGCTTGTAGCTGCTATCAGCATTCATAGCAGAGATCAGCTACAGTTTAGGCTCATTGCCACACGCATGCAAAAGAATCCAGCATTGGTCTTGTGGCTTATGTCTTGCATTAATCATAACTTTATAGTTTCCTGCAGCAAAGCTTAGTATACTCTGTGCATTCTTCCATCTGTGACACACTTGCCCTCAGACACTCCTATATTGAGTGTCTGCAGCAGCGGTGGAGAGCTAAAGGCCGCAACATAAATTGTGTGGTGTGGACCACAAAATGCAACTGTAAACAAATCATTTTTAAGGCGGATCAATAGGGCGCTGACACCCGTGATCCATCTGCTCTGAGTTGCTTTTGTTATGTGCGGATTTTCTCAAAATCAGTCAGGAAATATTAGTTGTGTTGTTGCGCCCGAGCGAACCCGAAAAGGCTGCCTCTGAATTGAAACCTTTGCTTCAGAAACCTGAGCGGCTGATAGCGGCTTCAATAGCGAGCTTGATAAAGGGGATGATAATCAGACTCTCATTTCACTTCATTCATTCAGCCTGACGCTGTGTTCGCGTTAGCAATTTTCTTGGTTGTTTTGTTCTAATCAATCAGTAGCGAGCGGCGTGTCCTTTGAGTGTAGGTTCTTTCACGGCGATCGAAGACACTTGCAGATTAAAGAGCTGTTAATTTCTGGTCTTACAGCCTGCATCAAACTCATCAAACCAGACTTGTTGCCATTTTCTAGTATGTTTTTTTTATAAATGTAGCCTGGTAGCCATGAACAAAGATGACATCCCCATTCTTATTTCTGCCTAGAAGGCTCTGATTGGGTCAACTGTTCCTCCAGCGGGTGGAACGAGAATGATAAACGAGAATGACACCAGATCTATTTATGGGCAGTGATGTGAAGGTCTGAAACCAAGCTACTGAGAACAGGAGAGGGACTGGAGCACACCGATTAATTCACAGCCTCTAATTGTGCAAACAGACAAATGTCTTGCTACTACTGTGACTTCATCAGAGTCAAAGTGGACAAAGACACGAGGCAAACAAGATAATCAACCGAGTCTTGGGTGGCTGGTCAGCACCGAAATTCAGCCCAGATTATCCAGTAAAGTGAACGGTTTACAGATCCGATCAATAACCCCTCTGAACTGCTCCTAGAATCGGGGCCGCCCCGATAATTTTCAAACATGTTTGATACTTAGGAGTTGTTTTGCTCCATATTTTTTTTTGTATATTTCAGTGTGTTTAAACAAACCAAAGGTTGCAAAGTTGTTGGTGAGATTAGAAAAGCAGTGTCAGTTGCTAGAAAACAGACATAAAATTGATAAGTGATGCTGAATTTATTAGTATTTAGGATTTCCTAAGAGTGGTTGAAGTATGTAGATAAGATTCATTAAGTTAGTTGCTTCTGTGATACCAAATTTGGAAAAATCCGATCTTAACTTAAGACTTAAAATAGGATGTTTCTGTAATGCGGCCCCTGTACAACCTTAACACCATGTCAGCAACACGAGAACATGAACCTCTCAGTTACAAAGATAAAAGTACAAAAATTACAAACATCCATCAGGTGATAAATTATGTTCTCTATTTAGGCCAAAGGGCTCCACGTGTGAATCCAATATGGCCTCTCAGAGGAGCAGTGAGTTCATGATGTTAACACCTCTCAGAGAATCGCTTTTCCCCAGAACTTCAGTGACGGTGCAGAGCTGCGTTTAGCCTGTGCAGCAACAGCATAATCCATGTTTTGTGTATTTGTTGCAGTCTTATGTTCAGATATGCAAATCTCTCTCTCAAAGCTCTTTTTTGTTTGTTCGACATAAACCGGACCGCAGGGACATTTCTGCACGTACACAACATGTGTGCTGCTGCAGCCAAGGATTTAAAGGAGTCTTTCTTTTTTTACCTGTATGTGGATGTGTGAAGCCACAGCAGAGAAAAAAAAACCTGCGAGACAGCCAGGAGACAGTGTTAGGTGTTTTTTTTTTTTGCTCTGGTATTAAGGCATCGATCTGCAAATATCAACAGATTGTAATCCAGTTGAACGCCCTACACACTATTACACCTCCCCCACTGACCTATAGAGCTTTAACCATACATGATGGGTCTATCAAATGATGCTGTTTACGCATCACTGCGAATCTACCATCGTCGTGGCGTAGCTGGCGCTCTGATTTATCAGACCAGACAACCTTCTTCCGCTCATCGACAGTCCAGAGCTGATGTTTCTTATCTCACTGTAAATGCCTCGGGCGCTTCACCGTGGACGGGAGAGCTGCCCCGCGCGCCCGTCTGTTGTTATACCCCATCCAGACAAGACTGCACCAGATTCCGTTCTTGGAAATTGATTGCTGTATCCCACAATCGCGCTGTGATGTTAGGTGTCGTACTGTGGACCTTTGATAACTTGTTATGGCCCGAGGCGCCCGACGTCCCCCACATTCATCTTCCCAAGGACGGCCTCCCTAAATAGCAAGGGTTTAGAGGAGGCGCATGTTGTGCAGCTTTTGTGATTGTCAAAGCTCCTCGCGCCCACAAACTGAGAAAGTCTGCAAAGATCTCACCAAATGAATCAGTTCACATGCAAAGCAACTGTGGAGAGGGAGTTGAGTCTGCATGTACTCGCTTTAGGGAGAAGAGTGTAGCATGAGACAATTTTTAAATAAATAAAATAACAAATAATAGTTATACCTCAGGTAGTTGTGTTTCCATGGAAATTAAAACACTTTATCGCATTATTATGGTTTAATCAAAAAAAGTTAATACTATGGCACAATTTGCCCCAAGCTAGGAATAAAATGAGCATGGATGCTTAGTCGAGTTTTCAGGAATAGAAATACCAGTCTTGCTTGCAAACTCAAATGCAGACTCTGCATTTTAAGGGAGTTAGTCCATGTAGCTGGGGCTGTATTACAGAAACCTCCTATTTCAAGTCTTAACTTAAGATGGGAAGATTCTAAAATAGGATTTTTCACAATTTGATATCACAGAGGCAAGTCCTAATTTACTTTAGGAATTCAATCTTATCTTACTTCATCCTGTCTTATCTCAGGTTATGAAATCCTGACTAGTCAATCTAACATCACTTATCAACGTTTATATACGTTACCAAGCAACCGACACCACTTTTCTCATCTTGTTGAGATAATCAGTTGTGTATCTGTTGTTGTTTTTTCTCATTGAAACATACAAAAAAAATGGAACAGAACAATGGGCACGTAACTTCAAGACAGATAAGTTAGAGGTGTTGATAAAATCTGTGGAGAAAAAAACATGTTGAAAACAGACTAACAAATCACATATTACAAAAATATTACAGGAAAGGTTACTACAAAACAAAACAAATATCATTAAATATCATTAAATACATCAATGATCAGCGTGCAGAATCAATTAATCAATTCAAATCAAGAAACTATTAACAATATATAAACACAAATTCATTTTTAAAAAAGGAGTAGAAGGCAGAGTATGAGCAGTGAGGAGAATTAACATTTACCATATGTTGTCATGTTTGTCCCTGATGCACTGACACAGGTTGCGGTTTCCATGGTGATGATACCCCCCCCCAGAATATATTTGATTTTGGTTTGATCAGAGAGTGTATGGAAATCTTTGAGTTTACATTTAACTTTAGTGAGGAACTTAGTCCTAATATCTTATATTAAGTATTTGCTGCAGGAAATGTTGCTCTGTCTCCACCTGTCTCTCTCTCTCTGTGGACACAGTTGGCCATTAGCTCGTTAGCAAGTTTGTGACGAGGTGGACAAGTCAAAGTTTGGACATGCTAGCTTACAACTCTAAAACTATACTTCCTTATTTTGGGTCACATGATCACTTTTGTTTTTGGGCAGTTAGATACAGTGGGTGGCTCATTTTACCCACTGGCTCGAATTACCCCGTTCTCCCCTATTTAAAGGTAAGCGAGCGTTCACTTGTTCTGTAGGGACAGAGTGTCTCTTCCTCTGGTCACTGAGTGCTACATTTCACTTCTGGAGCCTCTCTGCTGAAACCTTTTTGGAGAGACAAACCCGATGGTGTGAAGGTCCCGCTGTGACCTGCAGGGCCTTACCTGAGCCAGTGCTGGTTTATATTCTCCCTCCTGCCTTTTCCCCCCCTGCCTGTTTTCTGTTCGAGTTCATCCCGGTGCACTGCAGCGGTGTGAATGTCAGCGTTGTGTGTCATCGCCGCAGACGCATGCCTTGTGTTCCTTAATAAAGAACAACTCTGACGTGGGCATGCGTCACGCACAACCAGGACAGACCAGAGCGGTCGGATGTTTCGCTCTCAGACAGAGACGGCAAAAACAAAATTCCGTACATTCATCAAACATCAGCTGACGTGTGGTTGTTGTCTCTACCTGTTGTCTCTCATCACCTTCCTTGTTTTTACTTGTATCTAATTTCTGTCTCTGTTACACTTAGCGGACGCCAGATTCAAACGTCACACTGAAACAACATCTTGCTCCTGTTGTGTGATTCACGTTCTGTTTGAAGCCGGTTTGATGTGATGTCGGCGAGAACTTTTACACACTGGGACATCATGATGACAACATAATAAAGTGAAAATAATGGGATTTTAGTCGACAAACACACATTTTTTTTTGTCAGTTTTTGGGTGCAATTTGTCAAATAAATACATCCTTTCATGTTTCAAAACAGGTATTTTTCATCTCTCCAGTGTGATTTTCAGCAAATAATTTCCTAATGATACAATTTAATATCAGTGTGTCGCATCTCGAGGCTTTAAACTCCTCCATCACCCGTCTCCTTCACCCACATCTCTCTTTTATGTCTGATGTGGGCTAATGTGACTGACGTCAGGAGGAAATTGCTGCTTTCTTCTGCACTTAGATTACTTGATAAAAAAAAAAAAAGTTTTTCTAGTATCTTAATGCATCTTCTCCTGGTTGCCTTTTAAAGGAGTAGTGCAGATAATTTGATGTGGGTCCGTATGAGGTACTTATCCATAGTCAGTGTATTATCTACAATAGATGCTGCCCCAGTTAGGAGACTCAGAAGCAAAGCAGTGAACAGCTGTGAACAGGGTCTGCAACAAAAGATTTAAATTTCACTTTAAGCTTATGTTATAGTATTTAGAGTATTTTCATCGGACAAAAAACTCAATAACACCAATGAACATCTGGCTTTTGTCTTCAGTTTGAAAGGGTACAATCAGCATTCTCTCCCAGGTCAAATGACTCTGCAGTAGTCTTATTTATTGGCTGGTGTAAACATGACCCTTTGGGTAGACCTGATAACTTTCGTCCGTTTTTCATTGGAGGCGATGGAAGCTCGTCACCGCCGTAGACTCTTTTGTTCCGTTTCATACACACGACTCGGCTCGTCAGCCCCGGGGCAGCAGAGTTTACAGCAGCTACAAGGTGTGTATATTAAGTGATGAAGCACTCATCTTTTTATTTTCTTCACAATAAAACTTATTTTGTTATTTAAAAGCTTTTATTATGAAGCAGCAACTGAAAGTACAAACAAACACAAACAAAACACACATCGTAAAGGAACATAAAGGCGCGCAGATTTAGTGGTGATGGGAAAAGGGTCAAACACTTAATTTTAGCAGGTTTAAAAGATTTTAAAGGGATAGTTCACCCAGAAATGAAAATTCAGTCATGCTGCACACTTATGCTGATTGAATGTCGAGTTTAGTGTTGCAGAATCAAAGTCTCCTAAAGCCCCAACATGGTCACCCTTGAAAAAGAGATTTCTAATCTCTCTGAG
>JAJHUR010080675.1:0-26654 GCA_027495735.1 Lutjanus campechanus | reverse complement strand
GGGGGGGGGGTAGAGAGGGTATGTTCTGAGCTGGACTCTGACACTATTGTTATAATCTAACAATAAACCAGTGTTTTGTCACCATCCCTTGGTGTCTCATACACGTGCACAAGGTACCCTTTGGTTGCCAACTGCCATTGCAGGAAGCCTCTCTCCACAGCACTCAGTGCTGGAGAAAGGTCTGGCTCCATGCGTACACATTCCGCTATAGCGGAAAAAATGCCCTGCCATCTTTGCATTTCTTTAAACCAATCACAAACATCTTGGGCAGCGCTAAGTCCAGGATGCAGCAATGGTGCATCTCTGTCATTAAAATGACTACATCAATGCAAAAGAAAAGGTAACAGCTGTTAGCTTGTTTATGTTTGTACCATTAGCATCCCAGGGCTAACAGCTAATTTGCCATTTTCAGTATGTAGGCTGCAACTAGGAGGTTGTTCTTCTTTCCTGGGGACCTTGAAAACGTATATAGTGGACACCGCAATGCCACTTGAAGCAAGCAACCAATGGCACTTACTGTATACCTGCAGCATGCACCCGGACAGTCAGACTAACATTGTGAAATGGTTATAGTTTGGGTTGGTTTGATATAATATAAGTCTATATTTGGGTTACATTAAGAAAAGCCTTATACATTCAATAATTGGCAGAAAATTCACATTTGTTTTAAACTGAAGTGTTTATTAGTACTTTTTGATAAAAGAATTTTAAAAATATATCATTTGCATATATGATACTTTTTTGTATTTGATATGTTGACCTTTATGAAAATTCATTAATCACAATCATTTTTTATTTTAGGAACAAAAACAAATTCTGTCCATCGCTTTTGGAAAATTTGGCAGATTTAAAATGATTTTTTTTTTTTTTTCAAAATAGGAACCTTTTTATTTCACATTGAAGCAAAAACAGCTTGGTGAATGTAATCTGCATTGGTCAATATAACATACAGATTATGATAGAAAAAGAATAGTTTCAATAAAAATCATTCAAAAAGATAATTAGGTGCTCACTTGCTAATAACTGTTTACAGCATCCAAATGATTATAATGAGAGCAGGTTGCATATATTTAAAAAAATTCATATAAATAACGGTTTCCACTCTAAATTTATCTTCAGATGACATTCCAATCTTATATTATTATATTAAATATAATAACAGTGTATTTGTGATTGTGGTAGGCATGATGCAGACTACATGAACTGCTTTTTACTAATTTGGTTATGTTTTACAGAAGAACAGGTCTGCATACAATCAACATGTATTTCTGTACACATTCTAGGTACTTTATAGTTGAAAAATATTTCCCTGCATCAAGAATACTAGTATCTTGCTTCGTGTTTATTTCAGCTGCTACCTTTACCTTTACTATTAACATGACCGCAGGAAGACCTTTGGTACTACTACTCTTAAGATTGTCTCTGTTTCTGCTTTTAGCCTTTTAATTTCCATTAAGAGCCCAGCAGGATTTAACAAAGATCAGGCATGCGGGTGGGCCCTCTAAATACCAACTCAGCTTGTCAGACATGGCTCTTAATCATTTTCGTGCCTCTCTCAAATGACCACTTTGGAATTACACCATGCAGTCATCCATATTACTTGTAGTGAACATGCTGTCAGGCTGACCTTTCTTCAAGCACCACAGCCCGACCACCTCTGGAAAGAAGCAGGATGTGGATTCAGTATTCCATAAGTTTTCATTTAAATGAGGAAAGTATGCGGCAGAAACTGTTTCATTCATATTTAAATTATTTTAGTTTGCTGTCAGAGCTTCACAAGAAGTTTTCAAGGCTGACAAAATAGTGCAGAAAAATTAAAGATGACTTTGAGCTGAGTCACAATGAATGGAGATGTGATTTGCCGGGGGTAAAACAGCATCTCTTTTTTTTCTCCACCACCTCAGGCACGGCCTCAGGATGCTGCTGCCATAGAAACCAGGCTATTAACAGAAAGGGCTTGACGAGGCTGATATTGAGCCTGATGTTTTTGCACTGCTAGCAGTGATGCCAAGGGAATCTGTCCACCTAACACTTTGATCCACAGTAAAATATCGCCACAGCTCCAGGCCTGTCCTGTTGAATATACTGTGATATTCATTATCTCCTGGGGAAGGTTCCTGAAGATCTTGTTGACCCCTGACCTTTCAACAAGCACAAGAGTAAAATATGGAGAAAGTCCATCTCTGAAGGTGGTGTGGTAGATGGATGGCTCAAACAAACACAGGACTTTAAGCCAAGAGAAAAGTGTTCATGTTCCATGTGAAAATGTTATTAAAAGTTTTGCCTCAAAATGCTTTTCATCATTTACTAGTGCTCCTGAAAAAGGCCCAGCATATGCCACCCTCAACATAATCCATACAATAAAGGAATAATCTCTAAAGTTTACAGTGTGATACAGAACTTAAGTTTTCCCACATGGACTAGCACTAGGGCTGCTTGGGAATCGACAAATCTCAATGAACAGTGGGACTCTGCTATCTCACTAATTCATTCCTAATCATTCTGTGTGCGGCTCAATCTGGTACAGTTCAAAGTATTTCACTGGCTAATGATAATCTGGCCAAAATGTACCCCATCTGTTCATCTAGAATGTCCCAGATATCACTCTACCCCGGTCTCTCTGGGACACAGGTTCTGGTCCTGTCCACCCCTGAATGGCTTCTGGTCTTCAATTTTTGACTGCTTTTCATCACTATCAAACAGAACAGTAAAGCCTAACCTGCTCCCGTGCAAGCTAAGGTCTGTATTGTGGAAAATATGAATGAAAAGAAGTAAAATGCATACCGTTACATTTCATCTTGCAAGTCACTTCAGTGGCTGAACCTCCCTAAGTAGTTTTTGTACCTAAACCTAAAAAAACGTTTGCTGCCATTCGAACAGAAAAATATATATAGAGAGAAATTAGTATATAAAAATATGTACCTTCTACCCTTCTACTACAATATATAACAAAAGTAATACAACCATAGTATAACAGCACAGGGGGCACTGACCAAGCTGCTGTTTTGGACACGTTGGGAGTGAGGACTGGCTGACATTTGTGATGTCTGCTTGAAAAATAACTGAAATGATCACTTCATTATCAAAATAGTAGCTGATCAATTTTCTGTTGACTGGCTAATTGATTAATTGACTACTCACCGCAGCTGTACTACAATAATGAGTTGTCCAGATGGTTTATTGGAGCGTCCAAATACTTTTGTCCATGTTGTGTGTCAGAGGTAGATTACACTGGTTTTCTTTTTACAGATATCAGCTCTTTTATGGTAAATTGAAGTATTATCTAATGTGAGCAGCAGCAGCCATGGCTGCCGTGAGACCATGTGTTGTTGGTTGCTGATGTATGGATCTATGTATGGACTCCATACTGTGAACAGCTGAAAGAAGCAGTTGTTTCCGAGCCAGTGTTTTATTGTATAGTAGCCTGTTCTCCCTTATGGCCTAATCAAACTCTGCAGCAGCAGCAGCAGCAGCGGCAGTAGCGGCAGCAGCGTTCCAGGTACTTGTATGGATGTTATGGCTGGCTGGGAGAGCTATAACACATGCTGCTGCCATCTCAGTTTTGCCATTATAAAGTTGAGCCGTTAGAGAAGTCCCATTATGGTTATTGATTTGCTTGTTTGCTCCCCGCCTGGTGGAGAAACAGCACAAAGAGAGAGGTTGTTTCCTCCCCCTTTATATCCCATTCCAGAAAAGCAGACACAGTTAGAACAGGCAGTGGGGGGTCAGTGGGAGAACCCATGAGAATTATATGATAATATAAATGTTCTGCTGCACTGACTTTGCTCAGTACATCAGGCGACGTGCGCCTTGTGCCAAAAACAAGAGAGGAATAGATTCAAATGAAACAGAATCCTGCCTGAACCTCTTCAAGGGCTCTCACAGATCTGATTTCTGTTTGCCCTCAGTGTCCACCATCGACGCTATCTGTCCTCGCCATCAGGTCACCTGTGTAAATGGCGACAATGAGAGGGTGAAGCCATTCGCGGGTCAAGCCAGGATCTCATTTCCCATCACGAAGACAGAAAATCAAGCCACTATTAACCCCATAGTGAACCAGCTATGTCCACTTTACAACTTAATTAACGGAGGTGGTGGGATCAGCCACAATCAATTCTTCCCTAAAGCTGCCTACGAGACCTGCAGGGCAAAGACTGGCCACGGCACACACACACACAGACACACACAGACGCTTTCTCCAGATGTTGAAATATTGAAAGGGCACTATAGTCTTTAGGCTCATGCAATGCATCTCAAATTACTATATATGTAGAAGAAAAAAAGAGGTTAAAGGCGAAAACTCCTGCACCACTTAGAATTTAGAACAAAAATATTGGCAAATTTGACTTTGCAGCCAATTGTGTCCTCCGAGAAAGTCTATATCTTTTTCTGACAGCGTGAGAATCCTGAAACTGAAGCAGCTAAATGGAATTCAGTCGTCATTTGTTTTATTATTTACAACTATGCTTTTCCTGGTGTAACACGTCGAAGTGTTTGCAGTAAAAAAAAGAATAAGAATAAAGAACTTTATGTCTCTTAAAAGGCACTTCACACATATGGTCCATCCGAACAGGCGTTTTTACTCAGCATGCCTGGTTAACACTTTTCTGAAGATTGTTTAGCTGTGTACACACTGGGCTTGATCTAATGCCACTTTCTATTGAGGATGTATTCACCATGTTCACAAGAAAAGTCCACATGAACACCCCCGTCTTGCGATGTCTGAGACACTCATCTTTTCATCATGACTTTTAGAGGTGGGAAGTAACTAAGTACTAAATACTTGTTTTCAGGTATATGTGCTTTACTTTTTAATTTATTTTTCTGACTACTTTTACCATTTTCAAAACAGGTTTGTTACTTTAGTTTTAATGTACTTGAGCATCAAGACTGATTTCAACCAAAACGAATGGAACAATAACACAAAGAGAAGAAATTTCCTTTGTGCATCCATTGGTGCATATCACACATGACAAAAATAACAAGACGAAAATGACATACGAAAATGTCGAAAAAAGATGAAAACAATTTAAAAGGCTTAACAACACAAAATGATGTAACAAGATGTAAAAAGACGAAAGCGATGGAAAAAGACGTAACATGACAAAAATGACATTAAAATGTAACAAGATGAAAATGATGTAACAAGACAAAAATGATGTAAAAGACATAACAAGAGAGAGAGGGAGACTCGAGCGTGGAGAAAAGGTGAGGTTTAGTTAGCTTTGCGCAGAAATAGAAGAAATGCCTTTCAGAGGACTTTTATACTGTGAGTACATTTCAGAACCTGTATGTTTTTACTTTTAGTAGAGTTTTTTTTTTAAAGCAAGATTCTGTACTTCTAATTGAGTAAAGAATATGTCTAACTTTTGTGACCTCTGATGACTTTGCATGCCCTGCATTATGTTGGCTGTTCGCTTGCTTACCAAATTGTAAGCCTCAGTGGCTTCAAAACACAGACTTCTTCTCAGACAGTCTTCTGCCAAGCATGTCATGCACATGACTACCCATGTTGCAACTACGAGCTCATGAGCTCCATTTGAAGGCAGCATTTATCTCTCTGACCATTTGCACTTGTTTTGTGCGCAGTTTCAGCCATATTTGCTTACATTTTTAAGCCTTTAAAAAAAAAAAAAAATGCTTTAAACACTTACAGACATTTAAAGCATTAAAAAAAACCTTTTAAATGCCCCTAGCTGCCCTGTGCTTGGCTCACTATGCTATGAGTTTTGGGTCATTCTCACAAGCAAAGTCTACAGAAATTAGAACTCACAGAAAATGTGTATAAATGGCTCAAAATGTCTGCAAGAGAGCCATCATGGACTTGATGATTTGGCAGCGGGACAGATCTGAGACCTTGCGGACTTATGCATCTCAAAGTCTATGAGTCCATCACTGTGGACATTGGGATTGGGCCTCCTTTCATGGAGCGGCTAAGCAAACTGTGTGCTGAGATGATCTGTCCCACCCATTTAATAATGAGAGCAGTAAAGTTAGATGAGAGTAAGTAAGATGACACTGATGACTGTGTTTGGGTATGCAATTTGAATTCCCAATGGAAAAGGGTATTGTAGTACAAATAAAACAACTATGTAGGGAGCATACTTGCCATACTCAAGACATCAAAAATAAGAGAGGATTGCAATACCAAATGTACACTGCAACAGGGCTGCAACTAACAATTATTTTCATTGTCAATTAATCTGTTGATCATTTTCTTGATCAATCGATTAATTAGCCCAGTCTTTCCTGTAAAAGTTATTTTCAATATTGATTAATCTGTCAACCTTGTCTCATTTAAGAGATTAGTTGTTTGGTCTATAAAATGTCAGAAAATAGTGAAAAATGTTGTTTTGTTTTGTCCACAACCCAAAGATATTCAATTTACTGTCAGAGAGGAGTAAAGAAACCAGAAAATATTCACATTTAAGAAGCTGAGAAATGACTCTTTCATTCTTTAAAAAAATAAAACAAATTCATTGATTATCAAAGTAGTTGCTTATAATTGATTTATAATCGATTCATTGTTTCAGCGCTACACTGCAACAATTTGTCCCTCTAGTGTGAATGTGCATAAACCAATATTCATCACTTTTCTGTCATTGCTGCCCCTATTATTGACACAGATTTTACAATATGCTTGACCTCTTCTTAGCAAGTCTGGTTTGATGAAAAAAAAAAAAAGGTGTGACAATTTGGCTGAAATCAGGAGAAAAAAAGGAGAAATGTGATAGTGGGAGGAAATAGGGAGAGGGCAATGAAAAACAGGAGTCTCCTTGGGAAATAGGGAGAGTTGGCAAGTATGCTAGGAAGTAGAATATAAGTACAACGAACAGCTATCCATGTATCAAAAATGGTGTTTTAGATAATGAAAATCTGTGTGTGTGTGTTAGGCCTGAGATGGACTTCTCGTTCATTCAGTTCATGCTGTAGCTGCTTGCCTCCAGCGCCTGATAACACTCAACAGAAATGACTGTGTAAAGAAAATGACCGAGTTCATGGACTGTGATATTGCTATTTGCAGATTGTCTTGATAATTTGGCTTATTGGTAATCTAGAACATGCAATTAGCACATGACTCCAAAAAGCAGAGTTTAGCTGGCCTGAATGCTAAACGCGGTGAACACACACTGCAGTGCTGTGATCCAGGCCAAACTAGTCCCAGTGTGTCTGTTGGATGGAGCTCTGGGAAGCCTGGCAGCCTGTCTTCAGGCTGGCACACCCTGACCCCTGGCATATGGTACATGTACCCAGCCTGCTGGCTTATTTGTCGCCTGGTGACCTGGACTGCAATAATAGCAAGGTTTGAACAAGGCTGCCTGTGTAACAAGGAAGGCTTGTCTTCTGCAGCCTCACTAACTCTCTGACTTCCATGAATTATGGAACATCTGCGAATGGTAACAATGCTCAGCTACACCTGGACACAAACCTCAGTCTGCTATTCCACATTAGTTTCAGTTCAATTTTACATTTTATTTGATCTGTTTTTCAGCTTGAAAAAATACAAAACACTAAGAGGACACAAACACACGGAGGAAATATACAGTATTAACCCATTTCAGAATAATGGATGTGCATGTCAGTATAGACACATAGTAGCACTGCAAATCATTAATCTTGGGTTACATGTTGTTTGCTGTATGAAATAAAAAATGGGTAAAAAATGGTGCAATTTGGCTTTCAGGTAGGCATTTAGCCTTAAAATAAGGCTATATTTAGCTGTGTGAGGGGCGTAGCTCAAGGGACTGACGTCAGTCTGATGGTTGGTCCACAACTATGGTCCAGACTAAATAACTAATAAACAATTGAATGGATTTGCACTTTGCACAGACATTCATGGTTCCTAGATGATGAATGACTTTGGCATGAGGGCTGCGTGTATGGATTTTTTCTTATCGCAGTGATAAGGCAGCATATTACCGTGGGATGGCGGTTTACTGTGACTGCCTTAATAGTTACACTGTACAGGACTTAATTGAAGCATACTGTCATCAGCGTAGCTCCTTCAAGGAATAGTGTAGTATGTAAGTGTGTGTGATGTGCAAGTGAGGGAAAACAAGCTGCAGGCAAGTGACAATGCTGCTTATAGCGAAGCAGAAACTTAAACTTAGCAGTAAGATGTCAGTGTGGCAGTAAATATACAGTTCAGGTCAGTTAATAACACTGCAGCTTCTCAACACCAAGGACAGTCTCGTCTGTTGTTTCTCAACTACTGAAACAGTGTCGTCTCCCTTTCAGAAGCTTTGTAATCCAGACTTGAAATGCTGTGTCTTCTTGGAGATGTGATCAAATAAATCCATGATAAATTTAACACTGAATTTCTTCTGTAGTTATTTATCCATTTTTCCATGTTGAAAACAGTTATTATTGTTGTTGTTAGCATGTTACTAGCCATCTATATGCAATCCCCAAATACCTTGAGCTGATTCTGTCAACCCATTAGAGGCTGTGTTCCTGAGTTGTGAATCAGTCACCCTAAGGTTGGCATTTAAAGGAGAAATTTTGTACTTTTTATGTGTATGACCATTTGTCAGTCTTTATGTTAAATGTAATCAATTGAAGCAATAAATTCCTCGGTCCATACTATATCAACACATTCTCATTCCCATCTTGTTAAATACCAACGGTTTGTCACTACCCTCGATGACTCATACAGATGTGCACACAGGGGTGGTGTGGGGGGAGGGGGGTGTATGTAAAATAAGTTAATGTTATTGTAACCCCAGACATGATATTATCTGAAAACCAACACAAGTTGTTTTTTGTGTAAACCTGATGAACATTTCTGCCACCTAAGACTGTGTTCTGGCAAACAAAATAATGACCGAGGATAACATCGGCATCAGAAACTCGCATGCAATGCATCCTGGTACATGTAGGCACTGGAGGCACTAGTCTGTGGGAGTGAGAATTCAGCTTTCATGGTCAATAGATCAGCACTGAGGAATTTATTGCTTCAACTAACTGCATTTACCATCAACACTGACTGGGCATTCACATGAAAAGTGCAGAATTTTCCCTTTGAGGTTTTAAGTTAAATATCTTGACAAGTGCCGAGTGGATTGCCATGAAACTTGGCAACAATATTCACGTCCTAGTAATGATGAATTTTAATTAAACTTTTAATCTAGCGGCATACTTTGTCTCACTTTGACTTGTGGCCAAATATCTACAGAACCAAACAATCCCAGCTGCACTGTTTGGTTTGTGATAGCATGCAAACACTAAACTAAGATGATGAACATGTGAACACTATACCTGCTAATCTTCAGCAACTACATGACAACTCTGTGAGCATTTTGCCATGCTGATATTAGTGTTTAGCTCAAAGCAGCACTGTGTTACATGTAACCTGCAGTCACTGAGAGTTCATTAAGGGCTGGGAGAGTCAGGAATATTAAATAAACAAGACCGTGTACCGATGTACCATCCATTTCTACATAAATGGAGTGAACCACATGACATGGTGCTTATCAAGGTTACTTTCCATGGCTAGACTATTATTATGCATTATAGCAAAAGTCTTGAATGAGATTCTCTTACTGCTGGGATTTAACCTTGAATCTCTGCAGGCCTCACATGAACACTGCTTCGATCACTTGACCTTCAACAGACCCTCCATTTCTGGCGTGCTTCACTTCTTTACACAAGTTGCCACTCACCCTTGCAAAATTGATAAAAATGAGATCTTCAGGGTATATAAGCTTATAGCTTTTACTCTGTATAATAAGACTTCTTCATATAAAATACCAAGAAAGATCCATGGGTTTTTGAGTGGTCTGTCATGATGGTTTTATTTTATTTTTTAAAAAACAATTGTATTTGTATGTATTGTATTATTTTGTTCTAAAACAAAAGGAAAAATGTCTTCTTTGTTTCTACATGCAAGCAATGTATCATATGTCCAATCAGTCAAAATGTTCCCTTATTTGTTTTCTCATGATACGATGCATTTGTCTCAATCAATTTCTTACAACAGAATATATATGTAAGAGTAGTATTTAGGATCGAGCAGTAAATACAGTAATAAATAAAATGTGAAAATGTATAACTCAATGTGTGTAAACTCAACTCAGCAAAACAATAGAATATTAATGCAAAAAGATTTTGTATCCAATATAAAAATGGTCCAGGCAAGAAATAGAAAGTGGACAGCTGGAATTCAACCAAAGAAGGAGAAGAAGTATAAAAGTAGGTCTTACCTGTGCTGTCGTCATAAACCACAGTGACCGTCTTCCATTTGAAGAAGTGGACCAGGTCCAGGATGGCCCGGCTGAGGGAGGAGAAGTCTGGGTAGAGGCTGACGTAGAAGACGTCTCTGTTGTCTGATACCTGGTGCTTCCACTTGGTCTGGATGTGTGGCACCCCCAGGGCGTTGCAAATGGACTGGACCGCATTGGCAGAGGAACTGTGAGAGGGGCCGAAGATGGCTGCTACCCCCAGAGAGAGCTGATCACAAGCTAGAGAGGGAAAATATTGAACTAATTAGCTCTTTTTACTACAGGAGAAACTGGCTAATGTCAACAAGGTTTCTGTGAATATCGGGCCTCATTCACCAATATCTTCACATTTTTTCTTAAATTTGTTCTTCCAAAGAAAAATCTCAGATTCATGAAGATGTTCTCAAACCGCACACTTGTTTATATCTCTGTTTCTTAGAATGATGAATGCCATTGTCCTCGTAAGTGTGGAATGTTCCTAATTAGGTAAATGCCCCACCCTTTTTTGAAAAATTATTTACAGAAGAATTCCCACTGAGGCAGGCACACTCTGTAATGTGCACTCAGGTCCCATTAAACTGCCCCCACGTCTGATTTCAGAAGCTGTCCTGCATAGATTCAGATATGAATACACATAAATACATAAAAAAAAATAAAGATATGCACTGAAACGTGCTTGATTTTTTAAGTGACGTGTTTGTTTGAGATTAATTGTAAGCTATAAATAATCACAGTGTAAAGTCAAATTAATTCTTCATTTTGAAAAGGCAATAATGCTTTGTAAAATATTGAAAATTATTATTAAAAATATAATCAATGAGAATAATACTTGTAATACTTGTCATTTTAATCCTGTGGTATTAAATAACTGTGAAATTGAAGAAAACAATAAATCATTGTTTTGCACTAACACGTCAGCACTCAAGTGTGCTCTCGAATGCTTGTAGATTGTGTTCTTACATAAAAACAAATCTTACCATGAAATTTGTCTAAGCGGGTTTTAAGATGAAATTTCTTCATCAGTAGTCTGAGGGGGGATACCAGTCTGCTTTTTAGCAAAACCACCAGAATGCATCCCTCGTGTTAAGCAGCCACACACTCTTCCATCCCATAGTAGCAGTGAGAGTGCAGGACAGAGGGGCTGTTAAATTGAATATGTTCTCTGAAACTGCCCTGACCATGGCTCTGAAATATCAGTAGCCTGACTGTGCTGTGTGTGCTGGCAAATCCATGGTGCTGGAGCAGCAGACAGATATGTAATTGTGACTTTTTCCGAGTCTGTTAGTTTTACCTTGGATCCATAATATTCTCTAAACTATATAGAATCCATCAACTAGTTTGGAGAGCATAAATTGGGCTACACAAAGCCTTGTTTTGTCAGAAGTTGGCTGGATAGGCTACATTAATAAACATAGTAGAAGAAGAATTTGCAAACTTGAAATACAACCAGTTGTTTTCCAATCGCGTATGAACCTCAAAGAAGAAGAACAAACAAAATCTGTCATCTCAGTGATAGAGAGAAAAATGAAGAGGGATCTTTTATTTTTTTTATTTGGTAGTATTCTAGTATTCTAAGTAGTTATTCTTTCACAGGACAGTCAACACTGTCAGTAGAAACATCTTCTTCTCTTTGAATGGAAAAGGTGATCAGTCATGTAAGTTAAATGTTTGCTATGTCAGAACGTTTTTGGAAAAAGTGTTTCTATCTCCCATCAAGAGCATTACTGTAAATCTTTTTGCAAATGGAAAAAAAAACTCCTCATTTTTTGCAGAATCAAGAAAGTTTTTCCAAATTTTGCTGTTTTCCACGTTTTCTAATGTAATACTTCAAAATGCTGATAAAAATTATTTGATAGAGACACAGCTTTTGTTAAGTTCATATTTATTTAAAGTATATGTCTGGTGATATTCTATATCTTATTGTCAACAAATCCCTTGTGCAGAGTTAAAAGAATCATGAATGTATCCACTTGCAAGTTTTATGTTTATCTGAAGTCTGGTTTCCTCTGTGTTGGAGAGCTCCTTCGTTGTCCAAAGATTATTAAAATACATCAGTGAGTCACACTGTTGTGCTGGGAGACATGTTCCTTTATTACCATGAAGACACACACTGTAGCTTATTTGCCACGTTCGCTGTCCTCAGCCCAAAATAATCACTAGAGCACTGTCATGGTCACAGGTTGTCATTTGTTCTGTTGATTGGTTGCCAGTTGTCAAGAAGGTGGTTCTTACCTAATATGAGCCAGGCTGACATGAAAGGAGACAGAGAGGAGAGGAGGAAGAGGAGAGTGGCGTGCTGCTAATTACACCCCTTTTGTGAAACCATTATGGACAATGAATGATGACCCTCATCCCTGAAGTTGGTTTAGTTTCTGTCTGTGTCTATTTGTTTACCTCAATTAACTGAAACCAGTGCACAGTGGGCAACACAAAAGAGGACGGGGCTGACCCACCAAGCTGCAAGTGAAGCAACTGTGTTCCTCTGGGGTTCAGGTAGATTCTGTACCCTTTTTTGTTGTTGGAAACCAATGCATCATGTATGTGATGGTCTGTAAAATGTAAATAAAAACCGAATGCAATGATTTGGAAAAACTTTTATAACAACATGTTCCAAAAAAGCGGGACAGGAGCATGTTTACCACTGTGATAATCACCTTTTCTTTTAACACTCAGTCAGTGTTTGTGAACTGAGGAGACTAATTATTGAAGTTTTGAAAGTGAAATTCTTTCTCATTCTTGCTTGATATACAACTTTCTGTTGTCGTATTTTGTGTCCTTTCTCACAGCAGCCATTTTGACGTGAAACATTAGACTAATCAGTGATAATAATTAAAAGGATACTACACTTTCCATGATAACCCACTCAGTATGTACTCACCACTATGCCGATGTGATGATAGGTGCAGATCTTCAGTTCACAAAACAATCCTGGAGTTTCAGCAGAAAACAGGGTAGCAGCCTCATCCAGTACAATGGCAGTGAATGGTGACCACGGATAAACGTTAAAAACAGCACACAAAACAAACACAAAATGTCTCCATCCTGCTTGTGTGGTGTAAACCAAGTGTCCGCGAGCCGCTACATTAAAAATTAACCGCAAAAAACGCCATTTACGCCATGTTTTTAGCTGAAATATCAGCTGTAGCATGTAGCTGGTAAGATGTAACATGGCGTCGATCTCGCGAGACTTCGTATATATCCTAATGGCCGCATATGCCGAAGTCTCGCGAGATCGACGCCATGTTTACATCTTACCGGCTACATGCTATAGCTGATATTTCAGCTAAAAACATGGCGTAAATGGCGTTTTTTGCGGTTAATTTTTAATGTAGCGGCTCACAGACACTTGGATTACACCACACAAGCGGGATGGAGACATTTTGTGTTTGTTTTGTGTTCTTTTTTTTTACATTTACATTTGGTCTCCATTCACTGCCATTGTACTGGATGAGGCTGCTACCCTGTTTCTCCTAAAACTCCAGGATTGTTTTGTGAACTGAAGATTTTCACTTATCATCACATCAGCATAGTGGTGAGTACATACAAAATGGCTTATTCTCGCAGGCTTGCAAGCGACTCTGATTGCCATCTCAGAACCCTAACCCCCCCGAGCAGTTAGGGCTTCAGTGCCTTGCTCAAAGGTGCCTCAGCAGTGCCCAAGAGGTGAATTGGAACCTCTCCAGCTCTCCAGTCCACACTCCATGTGGGACTTGAACCAAGATATGTAATGATGATTGCTGGGTAATTTGCATGTTGATGTTTTCCAATGTTTCTAATTGATCATTTGACGAGACAAGATGTAAACCGTAACTAGTTTAGGACAAATCTGTTTCAGCTGACAAGTCAAGCACATGGCCGACCACATCCTAGCAACAATGCAGCAGTTCAGCTGGCATCAGTAACAACACTGCCATCAGTGGTGTGTCAACAACCATACAGCAGGTAAGATTAGGATAGCAACGTGTGTGTGTGTGTGTGTGTGTGTGTGTGTGCTTCATAACTAGTAACTAACGTGCAGTACTAGGGCTTATAATAATAGCTTGCACTTGGGCTCATCATAAATAACCCTACATCACTGCTCCTCAAAATGCCCGGCCCCGGCTCACTGCTGCACTGCAGCTATAATTGCATTTGGTTTTGTCATGGGATTTGTTGACAATCAGGAAACTATAGAATTACACCAGACTTATCCTTTAAATATGAAAGCCTCACTGAGACAGGGGATTTGAAGAGAAAACATCTCATACCGACTAAAAAACAGATATATAGGTATATATTTTCAATATAACACTTCCCCCATGCACAAAGCCAACACCATAAGGAACTGGTTTTGACTTCACTGGCCTGTGCAGAGCCCTGACCTCAATCTCACCCAACACCTTTGAGATGAACTTGAGCTGCAGTCCAAGCCAGACCTTATCAGCCAGCATCAGTGTTGGACCTCACTAATGCTCTTATGGATGTATTGGAACAAATCCCTGAGCAGGGGTGTATTCATGCCCAGGATTTTAGGATGAGATGCCCAAACATTTTGACCATGTAGTGTACAAGAATGTATAGACTATACATTTTTCCACTAGTATTGATTACATTACAACATCAAGTACATTACATTTCCTCAACACAAAACTGAAGGTGAAGCTAAACATATGACTGAGATCAAATTGAGCTTGCTTTCATGAAATTGCATTCGGAACACATACAAACAGCTGCACGTCTTTGTATTAGCTCAACGGTGCACTCTAATCACCTTATTTGATATAAGGGAGTTGGCTAAATCACTGAGACAGGATATAATGGCCTGTAATTGATAAGAGACTTGAAATGTCAGCCTGATGCACACACAAAACTGATAGATTATAGCACTTTATTGGCTGTCTCTGGGGGCCAAACAGGTCTTTGAATTACTGCCGCTGAGTCATTACCTGGAACCAATCAATTCTCTCTGTTTACATTTGAAGTGCTCAGCCATTTCTCCCTCGCCTGATTATAATTGTCACAATCTAAGCCACTGCAGCTCGCAAGCCTCGAACGGGGAATACATTTACAATTCAAAGCAGTTATGGCACAGCATATGTGCACACGCACACACACATTCCCTCACACATATATTTACACACACAAACAGCAGCCGAAAGCATGCCAACACCGGAGGCAGATCTTCCAATCACAAACACATAAATACCTTTCCTGGAGGCTTCGAAGCTGTCATAGATGTTTATCCTTTGGATGTCGTAGGTGAGCGTGGTGTTTGGCAGTAGGGTTCTGTTCCTGTTGATTGTGTTTAAAGCAAATTTAAAGGCTAGTTCCTCAGCGCCAGATGGGCCGCTTTCGATGGACTCAAATATCCCCCCTGTCAGAGAAAGAGATACAACTGTCATTAGTGATTTATCAGAGTTCAATTGGTATAATTGGAAAAGATGCTTTCACAATAGCCAGCAGTCATGATTACAGCCTTCTATTGCACCCATAATTAGAGTTGGTAGAAATATCTCAATCAGAGCAGCGATTCAGAAGAAAACTGGCTCACACCTTAAGACATAATGGCAACAGCAAAAAAAAAAAAAAAAAGAAAGAAAGAAAAGTGTTTTATTTTTGCATAATGATTGAAACCAAGAGTGAGGAGCATCAAGTACACACTGGTCTCAGGATCAAACAGTTACACTTGTATATGTAAACAGTTTTAGGTAATGATGAGCAATGTCTACTAACTTGGCATATGGTGATGTCCATAGTAAAACACTGCAATGGGCGATGATAACATTTTTAGATACTTTCTTTTATACTTTTTAATACTGTATATCCATGTTAGATCTTAATTATCTGTTGTCTGTTTTTCCTTCAGTAAATCACCAGTTGCAGTCATAATAAAACCATCATTAATTTTTGCACTATCTGGCTGACACACCTTAAAATACATCTTAATTAGGAATTTTTCAATCACAATGTTGTGTTCTGGCAATGTTATGGTAGAAGGCTCAGTGGACAATGACTGTCAGGCATCGCAATGGACGATGGCATCATCCATTCAACCCTAGTGTTTGGGCCTTTTCACACCTGAAAGTGCAAACCAAGGTTGATTGATGATTGACATTTTACATAGCTCATAGCTTTGGTTTCACACTGCAGTTCTGCAAGTGCACTAAAGAACTACATGACGTACCTACGTCCTGCTGCATCTCCCTATGAACGAATGAACCATGTTTTAATATGATCCAGATCAAGACTATCTTTTTTGGTCAGAAGATGTTTTGCCTGTTTTTTGCGTTACTTTAATTGCGTTACTAGTTGCGTTACTACTACTTTACTAGTTACTCATTAGCAGAAGCACATAGTTGCAGTACTCTTTACATCACATTGATCAGCTCAGCTCCGTTAAAAGATGCCTTCACTCTCAAGCCTCCACACCAACACATGGTCATTGTTAATCCTGCCATCCTCTGAGCAGTCCATGGGAACAAATCCTCATCCACAACCGCTAAAGCAGAAATTTCCTCAAGTTTCGAAATCACTTGTGGTGTTGTGTCTGCTGAAGTTTTCAGAAATGCGGAGGCCACCGAAGTTTCTGGTGGATGTTAAGTTAATATATTAGAATTTTAGTTGTAATTTTTTAATA
Organism: Lutjanus campechanus; assembly: GCA_027495735.1. NCBI lineage: Eukaryota > Metazoa > Chordata > Actinopteri > Lutjaniformes > Lutjanidae > Lutjanus > Lutjanus campechanus. Next base: position 9,818 of record JAJHUR010080675.1, on the reverse strand, counting down.
TGTCTCAGGAAAATGTTTATATTTCCAACGGCCTCATCTCCTCATTCTACCTTTGCATTCCCTGTATTGTGTTACCCTCTTGTTAACTTGCTAAACTCTTAGTCTCTTCTAACCTTGCTGTGGCCTCCAGATGCTGACAGCTTTGACGTCCACGTTGCTGTTGCCTAGCAGCATATTCTCTGAACTTGAACGCCAAGCATATCGTGTGTATGACTTCTCCTGTCATAACCACAAGCTCATGAGCTCCATTTGAATTTAGTGTAAGTAGAAACAATAGGAGACATTTTGATTCATCAGGTTTTTACTGAACATCGACAACTGGCTTAGCCATGGTGGCTGCATCCAGCCCTCAAGAAATCCTGTCCTCACAATAATGACCTGTCCTCACAATAATGGCCTGTCCTCACAATAATGACCTGTCCAACCAACCCCTCATTCTGAACAAAAACCAGGTCATTTCAAAATGCAGGGTGAGCAGTGTCTAATGTTAGCAAGCCAGCAAACAAGCAGGCTTAGGGAGTAACAGCTTACGTAATTAGGATACAAAAAAAAAAAAACATTTAGATTGCAATTTAAAAATACATTTTAGAATAAAAAACGCTACACTACTATGCCCACTGTTCACACATCACAACACTTGTCTCTTAACACTAGTTAATCTTACAGACAATCCATTATCATGATGTCTACTGAAAAGAAATGCTTCACTGGGTGGAAAATTCAACATTATTTGGTCTTTAAACATCACAGCACAGTGACAGTTCTGCCTCCAGCTGTGAAAATACTGTCATCATCCAAGAACTCATCATCTAATTTAAATAAACATTTACAGGAAAGACCAACCACTAACTAATTAGCTACACAGAACAACCGCTAACATTCACTATACAGACCAACCATTTATGTTGCGTAGCTACACAGAAATCCAGTTAGCTAGCGAACATGTCAATACTGCCACTATATGATATTGGTGACCAGGATGATGTGTGGGAATAAGTTTATGCCAGTTTACTTCAAGTTAATTGGGTGTTACGTGTGAATAGCATACTTAACAAAGTACATTTAAATGTGCATAATTGCTACAGCTGGACAGACAATAAACCTAACAACAAACATAAAACATTCTCTTAGGCTCGATGATGTCACCATATTTGGTACTGAGGTAATTTCAAAAGTAACTGTATTGGAATACATTTTTAAAGAAACTCTACAAACCCTGCAAAGAAGACACAAGCAGGAAAATAAAGAATGTTGGAGGTACCACAGGGCGTATTTTGGCTGAAGCTAACAGCTACCTCCACTTCCTCCACACATTCCAATCTCTCTCTGAACAATGAGATGAAACTGATACCAATCCTCCATCCAAGTCCTGATAAAATAGCAAATACATTGACCCCCTAAAATGTCAGAGTCAGACTCAGTGCTGGGTTTGCATAGTGTAGTTTAAATCTTTAATACAAGTTGTTATTAAAGATAGTCAGCACATTACTGTAATTTCTGTCAGTGGATGCCATGATGACGCAAGAATTTGTACATAAGTACTGTGCTCCCACTTTACAGTCATTGCCGCACAATAATGAACACTATATCAATAATAATCAAAATAAAAAGAATGAAACCTACCCTTATCGCTTAATATATTTGAAATATCTACACTCCTCTCTTTCTGCACATACTTTCCCTCTTCAGTCAGTGAAATGTTCCCCTGAAGATGCCCCACTCTCTTATTGATCCATTGATTGTCATTTATGAGCACTATCTGCCACTTTTCTGAGTGCTGCATCATTCAAAGGAAAACCATGTTGGAGTAAGTGATGTTTATTGGCTTTAGGCAGATACAGAGAGCTCACACTCTGTTCAATAATTCTACAAGTATTAAAGTCTGATGAATCTGTTGCTTCAGCACTTAAGCACTCGATGCACGTTCAGTTTGCCCATGGTGCTGTAGAGCCTGTATTGGTTTCCCTATGAAAGTCAGAACTGATAACCTTCTGTTTATGTTATGGTCGTCAGTTTTCATCATTTCAGCTTCTTTTCTAAGAATCTGCTCGATGTGGCCAACCTTATCAGCAAGAGAAAACATCAATATCGGACAATATGACAAAACCCTTATATTACTGTTTTTTTCTCTGCATATGGCAACTATAAATTATGGTCAAGGTTGTGGGAGTAAATTATGGGCTGTAGAATCTTCCAATTCCGTTGCATGCCTGCTAGCTTGGTAAATTGTTAAGTCAGAAAGGGCCCTAAAACAAGTTACAAATGTGTAATCACTTAATCATTACTCAGAAAAGGTAATGGCACCACTTTACTCTTCAGCTTAAGTAATTAGTTACATTACTCTTTACATCACTTTTACTCAGTCCAGTTCCATCAAAAGATGTCATTTCCCAAGCCTCCACACCAACATGCTGTAATTGCATTAATCTGTACCTATTTTTTGCACCTTTTTTCCTGCCTAATTACTTGTCCTCTTGTAACTCCTCACTAACTCACTTGTCATTACAAAACCTGCCATCCTATGACCGCACATCACTGTTTTCTCACCAGCTCCAGTTGCACCTTCCAAAGTGTAAATTTTGTCTTTGGAATTTTATAATGTCTGAAGACAAGTTTGATATTCCCAACAGCCTCATCTTTTAATCATGCCTTTGCATTTCTTTCTGTTATTTGCCTGCCAGCTGGGTAAATCGTTAGCCTTCGTGGCTTATAGACAAAGTTAAAGCATCCATGTTGCTGGCACAAGATAGCAGTGGGGGAGGCAGTAGCTCAGTCCATAAGGATCTGAGTTGGAAACTGGAGCATTGCCAGTTCAAATCCAGCATGGACCGAAGGATGGATTGTGGACTGGTTGCTGCAGAGGTGCGAGTTCACCTCTTTGGCACTGGGTGGGCCTGAGCAAAACACATATCCTAACTGCCCTGCCTGACTATATATGTATGTGTGCAGTGCCCTTGCTTCTTCTTCTTGTCATGACTCAACCACTTGAACACCAAGCATATCATGTATATGATTTCTCATTTTGCAACCACAAGCTCATGAGTTCCATTTGACGGCAGCATATATCCCAACACACAACAAACACATGTATGTGAATGGACGGAGGTACTGTAGGTGTTGGTGTACGTAGGAACCCTGTTGATGGGACATTCTGAGCATTACTTCTGTCAAAACATTTATGAAATTAAAGGATTTTGTCAGTTATTTTATGTACAAATCGCAATCACCTGATTTACTTTTGATAAAAAAATATAAATATAATTGATGATTACAAGGCAGGATCTACAGTCATAAAGGGTGCCTATTTTTCTATGATTGAATAGGTTTATCAATGTGTATCTTCAATGAATAGGGATGTGTGTGACATCTGTGTGTTCCAATTTGAGTGGGTTATGGTGTGAAAAGTTGTGAATTTCACTCAGTAATTAGCCGACTAATACCAAAATGCCTGCAGCTAGACTGCTCTCTGCTTATGTTTTATGTACATAGGTTTGTATCTGACTTTTTTTCAACCGGAAAACTGTTATTTTCTAATGCATTTCCTTGCTTTGAATTCATTATTCAACCAAGAGAGTCTTATGTCCATCCAAGGCTTGGAAGCACTCCAATCTGCAGGAAATATAGAGAGGTAAATGTGCTCAAGACCATAATAATCAAGCTTTGATATGGTGGCACTGTATATAATGACCCCTGAGCCTCATGATAGCAAAAGCAAAGGGGGGGATTCAATAACAGTATGAGGTACTGTAAAACCTTTTTCTTAAGAAAGCAGCGGAAGTGTGTTTAAAAGTGCGGGTCTCCACAGCTACAGCCCTCCAGTGAATACTTCTGACAGGCAGCAGATGAATGGACAGACCGGAGGCCCGGGGAGTTGGGGGTGGGGGTGGGGGGTCGGGTTCCGAGATCAATGTACTCTGATTGGCCGGCGAATCAATCAATCAAGCCCTTGGGGAGCAGTGGAGAGCAACGGTGAGAGATTGAAGTGTTTTGTTTGGGTTAGCCCCATGGCCTGGCCCCGCTGGCTCAGTGTCAGTCAGGGGGAGCTTTATTTACTCCAACTACAAGCTCTCTACTGTAGGACCCTCTTCAAGTCTAGACGTAATCCATACACACTACTGCACAAGTACTGCAGGTCCCTCCTGTCACAAGCGATTACCACAGATTCTGATCAATGCTCCCCTTCACTATTGGACTCTTAAGAAATGCTCTTTTTCCAGGAGCATTTCCTTTGTCTGTGAGCTGGAGCTTAAAGCAAACATCTAAACAGAAAGACCTCTGACAGCAGCAGCACCGTCGAGAAGTTTCTCCTTTCATTAGTATTCATCTCATGGGAGAGCCCTATTTTGCATGCCATAATGAGTTTGAAGGAATTAATAAGCATCAGTTAAGCGGGATGTACTATAATTGGAAAGCTGAGTGTTTGGAATGGGTCCGTTCACACACGAGAAGCGCCGTTTTCCTGCTGAGAATCTCTGCGGTTCCACTGAAAGGAATCTGGCCTGTAAATGTGGAGATGAATCGCTGCAGAAAGGTGAATCAGTGCAAGAGAGGTGACTGTTTAAGTGGGTAAGTTTGAATATGAATACGCACGGAGTCTAATGAGAAAGTTGCTCTTCTTGTCTGCATGGACACAGGGATATGAAAATGAAGCAGAAGAAGTGAGATGAGGACAGAAGAGAAAGAGAAAGAAAATCCTTATTCTCATCTTAATGAGAGTCTGGGTGAGGACTTGGACTGGCTCGATAAATTCTACTTCAAAACCGATTTCTGGGATTTCTTTTAATCAATGGGCTTCATCCAAAAATGTTTTCTCATATAATCAATTAAAATAATGAAACTTTTGCAATGTTTTATTATTTGATCTCTAAAATAAGAAAAAAAATACAAGACAAAACAAGGAGAAAAATATACATCAGGTTCATGAAATGTTTGCCATCTTAACCCTTAAATGGGTAAGCATTTAAGCATTTCATGATTTATATTCAAAATTTGACCTTTGGTTTCCAGTTTGCACTCTATATCTCCCAAGACACATTGTCCATTTGTGGTAGAAATTTAAAGGTAGAGTGAGAACAATTTGTTCGAGGTGTTCCTAAATGCATCAGGACATCAAATACCAACATTCTGGGTTTATGAAACGTCCCAAGCACAACAAAACAATAAGAAAAATAGTCTATACATTGTTTTGTTTTGTTTTCGTTAACATTTATAAATAAAACATCTTATTTGTGTTTTTATACTACCATCTTCCGTGTGGTTCCCAATATCCTATTGGCAAAGGAAGGAAAATTTGCAAGCATTTCGACCAGTGACCATGCAGAAACATGTGTACACTGGAGAGTAATGCACATTGAAAAGTAAAACAAACAGTAATCCAATCCATATTTCACACGTTTATATTATCTGTAGAGTTTAGGCCTCAAAACAAAAGTATATCTGTGAGTGATTGTCCCAGGATATGCACATTCAATGCCTGATTATCAGAGTTGTGAAAATGTAATTTATTATTTTTCACCAAGAACATAAAATGTCAAAACAACACTTACATCACTGTCAGTGTCATTTATGATACAAATTACAACTGTATTTCCCAGGATACAGAAAGTATTTATAATAATGCAATAAAAAAGCTATCAAAATACTGGACTGACTGCATCTCCCACGTGGCCTTTTGGCACATGTAGATGTGAAAAAAGCTGTGAGGTAAAGGTCTACTCTGTAGCCACCACGACCCTGAACAAGATAAACATTAAAACTATGTTCACTTTACCCCATCTCCTGCTCACATTATGTTTTGTATCAGGTGTTTGCAAAATGCTCACCATCAAATTATTTAATTTGTTTCCCTGTAATGACTCCTCACAACAACTAAAGAGTAATTGGTATGTTTATCTGCACTTGGTTAACTTTTGGTAAAGACTCTTCTTGGTTAAATATTGATAAGGTGAACAGTGGCTTCAGGCTTGAGACACGACTTCTTTATTATATTACTTTATTCAAATTTAAGTAAAACCACAACTGTTTGCTTAATAGAACCTTAAACAAAGTGTTTTTTGTTGCCTGAGCCTAACCACGTGCAGTACCCATGATCTATAGAATTCTGTACCTATATGTAAAAGAGCACTTGAACATGAAATTGTAAATATCACAATTATGTCAGATACTGTATATTACTGTAATACTGTATATTGTATTTAATCCTTTGTAATATGTTGTATGTATTGAGTTTTCTACAGATTATTTTTTTTTAATTATAAATGCTCAACCCTCAAAATCATTCTGGTTGAACTCTTCAGAAGTCCAAAATACTGTATAAAAACTTGCTTAAAGACAGCTGCTGGTTTTATTATTACTAGTAGTGCTAGTACTACTCCTGCCACTACTATAGTACAGCACTACTACAGCAGAAACTCCAAAGGTTCCTCACAAAGCTTCAAAAGGTTCCTCAAGTAACCCTAAGAAGGGATTCTTCTAAGAACCTTTTCTTGAGGGTTCCTTAAAGCACCTTAAGAGGTTCCTCCACAGTTTCAAACTGAAGAACCTCTAAAGGTTCCTAAAGAATCTTGTATTTTTAACAGTGATAGACATGAACTTTACTTTTTTCCCCCCTGTTAGTTTCACAGGAGAAAGTCCAGTGTTTGACCCACACACCCTTATCTCCTCCTTACATGGATCTTTTCACTCCTTATACTTTACATTTCATGACTATTTCACAAAATGCCATGACACTGGGCTGACCATCCACCCCAACTCCACCACCTCCACCTCCTCTCTAGGATCTGCATGTGGTATAAGATGTTAGTGAGCATCCAGTCCAGGCAGCAATTACATTCTCAGAAAACATTCAACATTCAACCTACTGCCACAATCTCGCTTTGTTTGCTTGTGTTGCTATTGTTAGATTAGTGGTTGTCTTGTCCCTCTTGGGATATCCCTGTAGGGACAAGACAACCACATTGTGATCCCAGTCAAGTTCTTTAAGCTTACGCTTAACACATGTAGTATACAGGACTATATGCTATTGGTTGTACTTGATTGTTGTACACTGTGGTGGACTCAGGTTGTCTGAGGGGCAGGGACGTGAAATATAAACCAGTGTGGTGAAAATTGTTATGCATCTAAGATAAAAAAGTTTCAATTCCTCGTTTGGATTGAAACAACATGTGGCTCCGGAGCCTCATGTGGCTCTTTAGCCCCTCTCCAGTGGCTCCCTGTGGCTTTGACAAAAAATAAAATGGAAATGAATGGTTGAATGGTTCTTATCTTAACATTTTAATTGTCATTTATCAGTGTTGTGGGCCTGAAGTAATTCTTACATTGTCCAGTTGTTGAAATGTGTAGCAGCATGTACACAGAATTAAAAAAAAAAAGTTTTAATATTTCATGAACTGTAGAAGAAGGTAGGGGTCTCTGGAATAACTTCAGACTTACTTCCAAGGTGCACGGAGAAGGGAAAAAGGGCTCAAAGACGTAAAACTCCAACAAGACCAATGCAAATATTTCATCACCTAAAATGTGCATCATAAACTACTTCTATGGCTCAGTGCCTTTTCCTCTAAATTTTGCTAGTGGCTAGTCTTATGTCTCCCTAGGCTATGGATGCCAAATTCCCCCCCCCAAAAAAAGAAAGAAAGAAAAATGGAGAATTTAATAGTTGTGAATCCAGAGGGATTTCCTTTTCGGCCAAAAAATGGCTCTTTTGATAGTAAATGTGCTATGTTATGAAACAGAACTCATCAGAAACCAAAATAAGGATCAGTGTGTGTTCGGATCACTCATGAATTCTGCTCTTTTCAACAAACATCACTGATGAACCGCCTCCCAAAAGATTTCAGTTTGTTATGTTTATTTCTTTAATCGCCCCACCGAGGAGATATTAAAACATTAGAACATCAACAGCCAACGTGGCTGAACAGAAGAACAGACGGAAGCTCAAGAGTTCATCTGCAAACAATTCAGCGTCATAAATAAGCACTTTAGATGCTTAACACTCAGTTACTCCTGTGTGTATATGTGTGTTTGTGTGTGTGTGTGTGTGTGAATGAACCTCCAGAGACAACTGTCCTTTCAAGGCTTGCCGCCCGACCCAGAGCCAGAGAGCAGTGATCAGTCAAGAGAGAAATCCATCAGCACTTCATCAATCTGATCAAACGACAGTGGACACACAGTGACCGCAGCCATCGCCACCTTCTTTTACTTATCCCAAGGATTGTTCGGAGCACGACGATCCCAGCGGGCAGAGTGCTCTCGGAAAATTAAACATATACGATCAAAACATCACCTCCATGATTGATCAGAGGGAGTACTTAAGCAATAAGCCACTCGGGGCAGAGCGTCTCAGTGATTTTAAAAATGCTAAGGGGTGTTGTTAGGCAGGACGCCAAGATCAGGAAAACATTCTTAGCTGTTAAAAAATCACTGTGAATGAGAGTAACTTATGGCTGATAACAGATGAGGTACATCAATATACAGTAACGTTCAAAAGGATTTCTGCTTTAGTCACTAATAATTCAATGTAATTTGGCTTAGTTTAAAATAACATTAGCCTACTTTTTTCATGTATCTTGCCAACTACAACAATTTTTTTCCATATCGTCGTAAGAACTTTCCACTTTTACTCCACTACACTTCAGAGCAAATCACTGCTTTTCACTCACAATTATTCACATTTCTCTGAAGGGCCCTGCAGATAAAGAGTTCAGAACCTTTTGAAAGCAGGATTCTAACTTGTAATGGAGAATTTTTAAATTGCTACTTTTATTTAATTAAAACTTTGAGGGTTTCTTACTGTTTTCTGAAAAGTCACTCAAGAGGATGGTTGCTAAGTGACAGCAATAGCTGTGATCTGAGAGGCAGTCATTGTTTTTTATTATTGCAAAAGATTCAAGGGGTATTTTGTTATGTTAATAAGTTGTTATTATCTGAAACAGAATGATGGAGTTGCTTTTAAATGTGAAAGCAGCATGCTTCTGTATAATCAGAATGTTTTATACACTATTTAAATTAATTTATACATGCTGCTATAAACATAACAACTCCACTGTCTTGTATTAAATATCTGCATCTGCACCACAAACACGTCAGCTTTATGTGTGTTATTCTAGGTATAACACCACCTAATCTAATTCTCAAAATAGACTGATACCTATATGATCAACTGGTTAAAATAAACACTACTTTCATTTCAAAATTGATAATAAACAGGATTTACCTAAACATCTGAAACAATGGAGGAGACCAGTCATCACCCGATCGAGATTGTGCAGTTGTCATGGAGATGAACTTTTTGTGACTTTTTGTCCCATTAATTATTAATTAAGGGATGTGTCGTTAGTTGATTAGCCAATGAACTTAATGGTTGATATGGATTATAAATCAAATTGAAAAGTTGTTTATTTCATTATTGAGTGCATTGGTAATTCTTAATTGAGTTCAAGCAAATTTCTATTTTTAGTTTATTTCATTCTTTGCTTCAGTATTGTAAAATAAAAAATAAAAAATAAAAAATGCACTGTAGGCAGTTGGAAGTTGAGCACTCCGAGTAACAACCTCTAAAAATGAAGCCAACACAGAAGCTAAAGCCAAAAACTGCAGTTCCTCATACAGCCAGTTGAGGCTGACTCCAAAAGTGAGTCGGCCCACAGACCACTGTATTAAGATATCCAGCTATACGGTAGAAGTAAACATGTTTAGAGCCTCATACAAAAAAAAGTTTTTGATCCCAAGAGCTAATTCCCTCATTCATGACAACTGTATTGTTTTTTTTTAAAAAAAAAAAAAAACAGAACTCACCCCTGTGAATTTTATTAAGGCATAAA
>JAJHUR010080674.1:7405-23744 GCA_027495735.1 Lutjanus campechanus | reverse complement strand
TTTTTTCCATTGGTTTGAGAGGATTAATACAATAATAATAGTACAATAGCGGTTTGATATCACTCTGCTCTACTTGTATCATAACTTTCGAGTGCTGAAGCTCATAAAAGAAGACTCCTGGTGTATGAATCCTTGTCTCCATGTTTCTGTACTTTGCTGCTCTTGCCTAAAGCCACTCACTGGCATCACTTGTAGGCGGACAGAGGATTCTGTTCCTACACCGCTGAGATGAATATCAAGACAGGTGCCGGTGACTGCACTGTATATTTCCCCTTTGCTAACGCTTTCCTCCCTCGCTCATCATTCCTCTGTCACCTCACTGAAAGGTTGGTGTCTTTCTCTCTGAGGGTGTTTGTTCAGATGTGGGCAGCCAGGACACTGTGGCATGCCTGGGGCTTACCAATGAGATTAGACGGTGACAGTGACACGGCGGCGAGGCCAAATGATCTCCAAAACCGCAGGCGGGGGCAGGAAAAGGGATGTTCTCAGCCGTGCACATGAGTCACTGAGGCCCTGTTTGCTCTCCTGAGCTGCTGTTCTGCTCTCGTGTTTGTTTTTGGTGAAATCAGTGGCTTGCTTGTTTGAAATAGCGACAGCGAGATGTAAAGAGCAGATCTCATTAGTTCCATATTTTGGGGAATACACAAGTCCACAAATTAGGTGGTGGTAGGAGAATAAACAGCTATGGACCACTTTTGTTACACACCAACTGATGGATAATGATGTAAAATGGTGGAGAAACTATCTTAGTTTAAAAAGGATCCAGTCATCTGCATCAAAAAAGCCAAAAGTGCTGGATTTATTGGCTTTATATAGGATGAAGCGGCAAACAGTGCAGTTGTCACTATTTGCTTTACCTCATTGTTAAAACACAGAATATTTACAGATACACTGTGAGCATAAAACTGCCTTACAGTAATTGGATGACCTTTATTTTTAAATAAATGTCACTTTTGTGAGTTTTTGCCATACTGTGCTGCTGTTTGAAGTCATGCAAAAGTGGATGAAAGTGTAGCAGGAGAGTTTTAGCATTTCTTTAACACACAGTGATCTTTCTGTGATACATTCTATGTTTGTCTCTTCATGACTACATCAAAGTAGGGCTGGGTGTGGCATCAAAGGTTGGTATTCAGTGTTGCATGAGATGAGATTTTTAGATTTGATTAGATATTTCCTGTTTTACAGTGGAAACAGGCGACTTTTCAACTCTCCACCTAGCGTTAACAAGTGGTATTAATGTTTGTGGGGCTGTCGCTCTGTGGAGAAATGATCGACACCATTTTGAAAATAAGAGAGAAGAAAGAAGCACATTTACTGAAGAGTTAACCTGGAAGCTACTTCAATAATCTGCATTGCATTGTAATAACACAGTCTGAGTAATGTTATTGTTTTGCACAAACAAGTAATTAATGCAGAGGTTGGCATTGGAATGGAGCAGGAAGTAATGTTCTCAAAACATTGTGAGAAAAAAAACATGAATTTGTTCATTAATTAAGTCTATAATGGAGACATCATTTCCAGGAAAAATGCCCCGGCTTATAGAGAACCAATCTAAACACAGCTGTGATGATTAAGTGATTCAACTATTAATGTGATTGTTAACTATTTAAATAATTGATTAATTGGTTTGAGTATGACAGTAAACTGAACATTTTTGGGTTGTGGACAAAACAAGACATTTGAGGACGTCTCCTTGAGCTTTGAGAAACACTGACATTTTCACTATTTTGTGACATTTAACAGACCAAACAGTTCACTAATTAATTGAGAAACCAATCAATAGATTAACTGACAATGAAAATAATCATTAGTTGTAACCCTACACAGACAGTGTCATGATTCTATAGGCTATTCTACAGTATATATTGCCTATTTCCACCTTAAATATAGAAACCGTTTGCCACAGGCTATATTTTAGTTGGTTTTCCAAATGTAAACTGAAGTATATTTTATTAAATTGAAAAAGTGTTAAACATGCTTATACTTCAACAGTGTCAACAGCATTGGACATTTTTTAACACCTTACACTAAATTAAAGATAAAAATACTGCACATTATGCATGAAAACAGGAAAAACAGCACAGCAAACTGTACAAGTGGACACAAACTACTAAAACTACCCCAAATTAAGGCCTGCTGACTCTGGCACTGTCACATGTTTTGAATGCAGCTGGATGTGTGGTAATAATGATGATGCACATGAGCAAAGCCTCAAATCGACTAATTAGATGAGTTGATAAACTGCTGCTTGATCGTGGATGTGTGCACTGGATGCTCGGCTAAAGACACCGCGTTTCATCGCTCGCTAACGCTCATAACGCACTCTGATCTGATCTGCAGCGCTGCTACCTGCCTAAGATACACAAATTGATGCAGGAAGTAACTAAGAAACAGCAGCAAGGTCAGAAAATTTGTGCGAACAATAATATTGTCAATGCATTGCCGGCCTTTTGGCTTGTATTGAGGTCTGACTGCGCTGAAGGAAGAGCTAGTGTTCGCTGCTGTCATTGACATGATAATAGGGTCAAAGTTGTTGAATCTCACGGTCGCTTCTCTGCTTTTTCGGGACATTAAATCACAGACACAGTTGCCACGACTGCAGTAGTCAGTCGGCAATGAAACACATTTTACGAGATTTTCAGGAATGCCATTTTACTAATGACAAGTGGTCATTTGGACAACACAAACCACGGTGCAACCTCATACGGAATACGGACAGATGAGAACACAGACTGCCTAACAAAAACAGTACAAATGCAGGCAGCAGGAGCACCTGAGGAGCCGGAGCCCTGGTACTTAAGTTCTGAAAAGGCATTTATTTGATTGTGAAAAAGCGGTGCGGAGAAAAACTAGTGTGGCGAGAGCATATTCAGTATTAACAACTGTAATCTCACTGTGATGTTTAATAGTAATGCGCGCTCAGCAACAATGACTTTCTACAAGGTCATAAGCTCACACTCTCGAGAGCCCTATTCACAACATTTAAAACAGCTTCTGACATTTTCATTTGTATAATAACAGATGAACGAGGCTTTTCTTTTCTGAAGCCATGAGTGGAGGACTTGACGTTACCCTCCTCTCAGTCCTCCATGTAACCCAGCTCTTGGATAAACATTAAATTAAACATTAAAGCGTGCGTGTGTGTGTTTTATTTTTCCACTTTACCCGATGAGCTCAGTGCACCGTATTCAAGGCAATCTCAGAACCTTCTCGCTTTTAAGCACAATTACAAAACACTACTTAAAAAGAGACATGAATTCAAGCCGTAAATAAAAGAGACACTTGGAATACAGTACATGCGAGGAGAAGGGTGACACTGTGAGATTCAGTCTGTATCTGCTGCCAATGACACGATTAATATAAAATGATATTAATTCACATATAGTGTGGACTCAACCTATAACATTTGGGCACTTGGTGACTGTGTACGCTCATGTTTTGGGACATATCTGCACGATCATAATCTCAAAAAGACTGCAGCTTCTACTCTAAAATTTTGTTAATGGGCTGATCAAATTGCAATCATAGGTCTCTGTTTACCTCTATGACCTTTTTAATTAATTTTTTAGCACATAAGAAAGCATTTTGTCTTTCAAACTTCACTAGGCAGTGTTTTTTAATAAGCATTTCTCACACTTCTCTGCATGGAATACCAGACACGGTCTCATCTAATCTGCCAAGAGAAGTTCTTGATTCCTTATGTTTTTTTAAGCCAAAATAAATAATCTTGGAATATTTGCTGTTTTTGGCATCAAGAAAGACATATTTAGGGTTTTATCCAAAATGTGATTCTTGCCGTTGTAGAAAAGCCTCTGCAACATTTATAAAAAACAATCAGCCTGTGCTGATGACATTAATAACCATCAATAACTTAACGATGATTCCTTTATTGACTTGAAATTAAATATTACTCAACAACAGGCTGTACTGTAGTCAAAATCAGTAAACTGTAATCAAATTGCTCTGATTGGGGAATGTTGTTGATTTAAGACGATGACGCTGGGGCAGAGGGGTGGGTTTATGTGACTGACTGACTGATTGATTGATTAGTACAGAATACGGGTAGGACAGGAGGAGCATGTTGCTTCTTCCTGCTCCATTTTGGACATGAAATGTTAATTTAACTTGCTTACTGAAAGTCTTCTGAATATGTTCATTTATTTTGTACATATTTTATTTTTTTAAATGTTCAAAATTAATAGTATAAAGAATAAAGTACAAATATGTATTTGCATACACTGGTTCCAGCCTCTCAAATGCAAGGATTTTTTTGCCTTTTTATATGCAATTTTAAATTTTATTTTGCCTGAGCAAAAGCAGCAATATGGAGATGTCACCCTTTGGGAAATTGTGATTGTCAGAAAAAACATAATTGTTAATAAAAAATAGTTATTGGCTGAGCTACTATTTAAAAGGGGTAGTCATTCAATTCAGTACTGCACATCCATAACATTAGGAGAAGGTCAAATTTTAAGCAGCAGGCATCATGATAGCCTAACTTTTGTTCCCTTAAGCTCCAAAAACAATAGACACTACATTACCCATAATGGAGCCAACAGCGTCTTTTGTTTAATGCTGGTAGATACCAGTTGTTTAAACATCACTTCTCAGTTTGTGATGCATGTTCTCAGTTAACAAGCGCAAATTCACTGCAGCTGTGACCACGTATGTAGACAACCTCGCAAAGAGTGATGTCAAATATCAACCTTGAAGTTACACTAAAAAGCTGACAAAGACGCAGATGTTAGTGTCAGTGACGTACTGTATATTGTGCAAGACGGGAGACGTAGTTCACTGAGCAGTTTCACAGAAAAACAAAACAGCAACAGACTGCAACTTTCTTGTCTGCCTAATAAAAGAAATATTTGTCTCTCGCCCTCGACCACTGTTCATATGTTTTTTCCTAAGTAAGGTACCATGGTGGTCCCCTGGCAGGGGCGTGACTTTGCTTCTCTACAGAGCTGCCGGTGTCGTCTCAGAGCCTGAGCAGAGGTAACCATCACATCAACGAGCAACTAGAACAGACTATGTGGAAAAGACTCCACCTGGAACTGATTCATGATGATAAACCTGCTCAGACCATCTGGCAGTTTAGGAAGAAGAGTCACCTCACATCATCAGACTGATCAACAGGTAAACCTGAGGAGGATGAGTCAGTTTGCTACATCTCAGCGTTATTACACCCCACCAAGAATACTAAACACGTCCAGGACAGCAGCGAATGGAGATTTGAAGTGCATGGTCATGGGATTACAGCTGGCACATCATGTCCAGGATGTTTACATATAATAACAGTGCAGAGCTCCATCACTGTATTGTTGGTACAAGAGGATAAAGTTCATTCTCTCTTATCGTCACTGTAATTCTTGATAGCCATGCACACATCTGTCAGCTGATACATTTTCATGGAGGATTATCTGACCGGCCGGCCGGCAGACACACTGCTGCTGCTGCTGCTGCTGCTGCTGCTGCTGCTGTTACTGTAGTTGAGTTTATTTAAAGGAGCAAGAAAGAAATTTGTCCTATGATGGATTATTTGGCAGCCTGCGAACGTGGCGGCTGAAATATGAGATGCCATATTTTGAAGAGCGCAGGTAGAGCTGATGGGTCTCAGTGGGCACATGCTGTCCTAGAAAAGCAAAGAGGTTTTGAGTGTTTCGGAGAGAAAGACAGAGCGAGCTGAGGATGTCACAACATGGCCGAACTGCTCCTCTGCTCCCTGTCCTCATCATGTGTGTCTGCTGTGCAGTTTGGGCTCTCAATCACAAGGCTGAATAAATATATGTCAAGGACGGGGGTTTCTTTGTGACGACTACATTAAGTGTTTGAAGTACTTGGAATGACAGGAATGGAGCTGTGTAGGGCTGCAACTAACCGTTATTTTCATTATCAGTTAATTTGTTAGTTATTTTCTATTTCTGTTTGGTCCATAAAATGTCAGAAAAAATATGAAAATTTTTGATCGGTGTTTTCCGAAGCACAAGATGATGTCTTGTTTGGTCCACAACACAAAGATTTTCACTGTAGGGTCATTGAGGACAGAGGACAAAAGACTTATTTGAATATCAAAATAGCTGGCGATTAATTAAAAAGTCAATTAATGATCAATCAATCTTTGCAGCACCAGAGTAGTGCTGGCATTAAATGTGAGTTTGGGGAATTTAATGTAATTCATTCAGTCAAAATGACCCACGAATGCATTTTCGTGAGTTTGACGATATGGGAACAGTTACATTGGCTCAGTCAAAGCCTACAGTATGAAGCACCAGCTCCATTTAAACGCAAGGACATAACGTGAACACTTGCTATCTCTTTAAAGAGCTGCTGAACCTCGGTGGAGAGTTTTATTCTGCATTACGGCCTGAACAGTGGATCACACCTAATCTGACATTGTTTCTGGGTTTGCAGTACAATAATCTGGAGCCATTGCTCCTTTGTGTATCATTTGCACTGCCAGTGCAATGTGCTGCTCCTGCAGGTGCTAAATGCATAACACTTCTTCGGCTTGTGTGGATAAAACGCATCCTTCAGCCAATTTCACTTGCTGTTACTATATTAATAGAGCTGGTGGCAACAACATAAGCACAGTCAGGGCTGTAGCCAACAATTTAGAAATGCAGAGAATCCCACGAGACTGATTTTTGTTTACTAGCTACAAAAATATATGAAGTATATGATTTCATTTTTTAAAATATTTTCTTCATTCATATTTTCTGTAAATGTTCTCTGTCTCCTTCATCTTTAAATTTAATTTAAATTTAATGACTCTAATGCAAGTAAGACATTTCAACTGGGATTTAAATTAGCACATAAATTGGTTGAAATATATTCAGGCATTTCTAAGTGAGTATCTACATGATTTATGTGATTTGTAAGGGATATAAAATCCTTAAATTGAAAAAGTTACACAAAAGAATCCTTAATGTATACCTTAAAAAGGTCTCCACTTACCCCTTAACTTAAAAATCCCTTAAACCATGCAGAAAATCTGTTAGAAAACCTGATCATCCATTAATTTGTCCAATAATTCTCTCCATCATAGTTTCAACTTAAATTTACTAAATTTACACATTAATAATGATACAGGTAAGATATTTGAACTGGGATTTAAATTAGTTGATAAACATATCTAGTTTGTGATCTAAAGGGATTAAAAAATACTTAAATTGAAAAAGTTACATGATTGCATCATTAATGTATACCTTACAAGTGTCTCCACTTCTCCCTTAACTAAAAAAAAAAACCTTAAACCATGCAGATAATTGGGTTAGAAAACCCAGTAAAACATTATTTTGTCCAATAATTTACCCCAGATCTGGCATAAACCTATTTAATACCTTTTGTCACCAAATTCTATATCAAATATGATTTTGCTGTTCTGTTCTGTACATGCAACATCTATTGCATTACAGTCCATCCTGGCAGAGGGATCCCACCTCTGGGTTTCTTCCCTTTTTCCTGTCAAAAGTGTTTTGGTTTCTTTTTTCCTGAGGAGAGTTTTTCATTACACAAGATTTTTCTGCTTCAGCTGATCAAACACAGGTAGGCCACTACGACTGTTGTAGGCTGAAATCTTGACGACATGTGTACAGAGCCTGGGATTATGCAACAGTAGATAAAAAAACAAAATGTAGCAATGAACAAGTTCAAGAGGAGACATGCATGTACCCAGAACTCAGTAGCCCGAGTACAAACGGTGAATGAAACTGTATACTGTATTGTCTGTGGAGTGTAATGGGTTCTCTTCTATTGTTGTGTACTTTAACTGGCATCTTTAAGAGCTCATTGAATTAATTAAAAGACAGTAAACAAGGTATTTTTGGACGAGAACCCCCCTCCCCTAATAAAAACATTACCAGTCTTTTCCATGGCTGCTGACGGGTTTTATGAAGACTGCGTGTGCAGTGAGAGTTTTTCTAAGATTCACATGACATTAATAAAAAGACCACAACTCCCATGGCCTGCTCTCAGCACAGAACTAGAAGAATTTGAGATTAAAAAGGATAAGGAATCATTTAACTGCAATAAGCTCCTCTTTGTTGAAGTACCTTCTAAATCTAACAAGTCCATCTGTGTTGTGTGAGCTGTCACGGCCAAAGGTCTGGATGGTTCCACGGTTAAAGGGATAGTTTGGATTATTTTAAGTTGGGCTGTATGAGGTACTTAATTGATAGTCAGTAGATGGTGGTCGAAACACCCCCAGTTGTATTTTAATGTATTTTAGCAGGAAACAGTGACTATTCAAGTCAAATATCACTCTCTCCAAACCAACCAAACTTCGTAGGCAAAATCAGTCATTTTACTTCGCATTATCTCAGGACTTGCTGGTCTGCTGCTGCCTTAATCTGCTAGTATGTCTGTGTTATTGTGTGAGTTCAGTGACTTCAAACTAACCTTTTAGAATGGTGAAGTTGCACAAAAGCGCAAATAAACTAACCGACCGAGGCAGCTGTAGACCAGAAACTCCCGTGTCCTGAAAGGTAAAATTAATGATTTCGCTAATGGAGTCTGGTTGGTTTGGAGAGAGAGATATTTGGCTTATATAATGGGAGATTCCTTTTGGAAAAAAACATGTCTGGTGACAAGGTAAAGCAGTGAAAATATTCTAAATATAATGTACACTTTCTGTTGTCCCCGATGGTTCATTGCTTAGCTTTCTAGACCAGTACTCCTGCTGCTTCTCCAAACTGGGGGTGTGCTGGCCGCCATCTACTGTAAGTAATCCACTGACTATTGGTAAGTACCTTATACAAGCCCACTTAAAATATTCAAAACTATCCCTGTAAGTCCAGGCTGAATGTGCACAAAAGCTGAAAGATTGTGCTGCTACTACTGCATCAGGTCACGCTGGGACAGAGAGGTGTAATATTAACTACTTAGGAAAGAGTTCTAAATTTAGAAGCTTGCATCCTAGAGAGAGTGATATGCACAACGTGTTGTTGGGGGACGTGGACGGTGAGAATCCAAGCTTAACGCTAGGGACCACCAGGAGCATCCTGTTGCACAACTGGAGTCTATGAAGTGGATCTTAAACTTAGATTGTTTTGTCAAACAATATACAGGCTGTGTTTCCACCCTGATAAAGGTCCTTTGCCTGAATGTGCTGGTCCAATACAGAGCAGACTCTTCCTCAGTTTGCACTGCAGAGTTATTTTTCACAAATCTATTCCATTACCATCATACGGGGTCCCCTGCAGATACAGTAAACTGGAAAAAAAAACAATACTGGAAAAATTCAATTATATCTTGTAAATACAATGCTGTATTCTTATGTAGAGTATGACAATCAAACATGGGTGGAAACATCAATGTTCTCATTAAATTCCAATTTCATTTTCATAAGATCATAATAACAATGTCTCTTTTGTCTTACTGTATTTCCTTCATCATTTCAGTACATTTAGTGCTGCTGAAATCCAGAAAAAAAAGAGAGAATAAAAGAAAAACGGATTCCAGGATGCTTGTCTGTACGTATGTATCAGTATTTTTGCTCAGATTGTGAAAATGCTGAAGAAAATATGAAGACTTTGGCCTGCGTGTAGTTAATCGGACCTGACAGACTGAGGGAGAAGCTTTGGTCTGGATGGTTACCTTAAAAACTGGATATGAGGTGATAAAGAAACACACTTTGCGCAGCGCTGTAACTAAATGCTGTGTGAATACATAGACACATGCAACCACAAACATGCAGACAGCCCCAGTTTGTAGTGACGTTATGAGAGACAGAGCACAGATAACGGTCCAACACCTTCCCAACAATGCTTCCTCTGGCCCAATAAAATCATAAAACGCCTCTGAGGCTGCTTCCCTCTTCTTCAGTGTCTCTTTGAACTCGGGTGACGCTGAATGCAGCCGAGGAGACGGCAGACGTGACAGTGTGAACAGCAACAGTCTGGTGCTAGACACCACTTTACACCCGTACTGCAATTCACAGTTCAAAGTGCAAGCCTGAAAGAAAATATTTTAGAATGATGGGAAGGATTACCGATACGTGTGCCGAATACAAAAGGGTGAGTTGGCGCCTGACGGGGTTAGCAACAAAATGGCGGTGCATGGCATGTGTGGGAAGGTCTCGCCAAGGCGCGAGGTACATAGTGAGTACTTGTCAGTCCTCTTGCAGGAATAAAAGCGAAACCAATGCCATCGCTGAATGGCGAGACAAAAATCGAAAGCGCGGCAAGAAAAGGGAGGGTGATGTTTTGAAAACAAGCTTGAATAGATGCACATTTACAGTAACACAAAGAAATAAATGAAGCCCTTTGAAGAGAGAGCTGTGTTTTACCAAAGGACTGGGCAGAGAAACCAGCAATTTTGCGATTCTTCTTTTGAAGGTTTTCTTCTGTTTGGGGTGGAGTGTTGGGGGGTTTGTGGCGCACTGGCAGCTGAGGCAATCTGGGTCTCAAGCACATCTAAGGTTGGGCAATTAGTTCCAGTGCCACTATTAATGTGCTGAAGGGGCGCGCTCTGCGGGGGGTTGAGGGCTCGGCTCAAAGGGCTTCGGTCCTTGCTGGGAGGAGGGGGGTGAATATGACCAACAAAGGTGGGGGTCAGGACCTCAGGGCCATGTGAAAGCTGTACCTTGTCCACTGACCTCTGAGAGCCTGTACAGGCCCGGTCGCCAAACTGCCGGCCAACAGACAGAAAGACTGGCCGTTACAGTTTCTACCATTCACTGTGGCTGTGATATCCAAAGAGAAAAGAGTGTTGGAAATTAAGTTTGCTGACAAACTGAGTCTGGGTTCATATTAGCAGCACAGCCCCAGCCTTTAATGAAGTATTTCATAAAGGCCTCATTATGGATCAGTTAATGTGGCTCCTCCCTGACCAAAGCCTGGAAAACATGAACGGACATTCTGAAGACATTTTGAATGCAAAATAACTATTCGTGCAAATCAGTCCTTAATTTAAAAGTTCATGTATATGACAGCGCTTCCTTCACAAACTGAAAAAGTGGGAATAAACTTAAAGAACTGTTAACACACTTATGAATTTTATTCGTGTGGAATCAGTGTGCAAGTTTCAACAGCTACTGCAACGATTAATCGATTATTATTCGACTATAAAATTAATCATCAACTATTTTGATATTCAATTAATCAGTTTGAGTAATTCTTTTTTTTTTAAAGTCAAAATTCTCTCATTTTAGCTTCTTAAACATGAATATTTTCTGGGTTCTTTAGTCCTTTTTGACAGTAATCTAAGTAGTAAGTAGCTAAGCTAAGTAAGTAAGCAAATATTTTTGGTCTGTGGGCAAAACAAGTCATTTGAGGATGTCATCTTGGGCTTTTGGAAACAGTGATCAACATTCTTCACCATTTTCTGACATTTTACAGACCAAACAACTAATCACTTAATCAAGAAAGCAATCAACAGATTAATGGATGATGGAAAATAATAATTATTTGCAGCACTACAAAATTTTGTAAAACATTTTTTGCGCAAAAAGTAAAATAAAATTTGAAGAAAATAACAGCCAAAAAGCTTGCAGTTACTCGCATTGAAAAATATCGATTTGCCTGACAAATTATTATTTTTCACACTATGAGGTGCATCTTATAATGTAGGGGTCACTTCCCCATCTTCATCAAAACGCCCTGCTGTCTGCATTGGTTGAATATTTTCTGCATGGATCAATCTGTTGATTATTAATCATTTAGTCTATAAGGTGCGCGTCAGTTCCCAGAGCCAAATTTAAATCATCAAAGGTCTTGTTTTGTCCCCAAAACAAAGATACTTGTTATAGAAAAACAAATCTTCACATTTGAGAAGCTGGAACTAGAGAATGTTTGACATTTTTCTTGATGAATGGTTAAAAAAGGTCAGTTGATCAATTTTTTTGAACAACCAATTGGTCAATTATGCCACTAATGACATTCACTATAGCTCGACTTTATAGTAACTTTTCGGTCTCCGGTTTTGTCAAGAAAATATTAAAATCTCTAAAACGCCGAAGGTGAGCGGACCACACATCAACCAGCACGCTGGCCGAAGACGGAGACAAACACACTGCATATTCCCTTTGTAAGGCCTCGCTCCAGCCTACATTGTACCTCGACACCCACATGCAGCCCACATCTCTCTCCTGAGCTTTTGATCTCCTCCGTAATATGTCAAGGGCATTTAGGGGACAGAAAGCAAGACATACGCAGAGAAAATGTAATGTACAAGCCCTTTTTCGCGCTGCAGCTGTGCTCTCTGACCCAATACATTTTTACACTTTTTGCATGATTTCTTTTTTCCTCTCTTTCGAGATGAAAAATGTCAGCGGGACTTTGGCCGCCGACTCATTTTTAAATGTGAGCCGCCACAGTTGCTGTAGATAAATGAGGACAGTAGCTCTTGACTAATACCTGCAGCAGAGCTCTGGGACTGCTTGTGTTTGAAATGTAGCTTTTTGGGGCCGATCAGGATGTTAACCAATGCTCTTTAATACGATTGATCAGAATAAATGACTCCCTCATCCACAATAAATAGACTGCTTGAATGGATGGAAGGATAAAGAGCACAAATTCACCGTATAAATGTGTGGGCTCCTTTTTCACCATTTTTCCTTTTTTTTTTGTTAAAGCTAAATATCATAATTCATGAGATCCAACCTTCAACTCTCCAACCTGTTATTACATGGTTTACAAAAAATCCTGGTCAGTCATGGTTTCTGTCCACTCTATATTTACTTTGTGTGTGTTTTCCTTAAGTTTTTTTGTTCTATTGATTTTTTTGTATTAAACTAGTCAATAGGGAGGCTTATTACAAAACCAAAAAAATCTTTTAAAAAAATGTCTAAAATTATTATATGAAAAAACCTTTTCCACATTTTAACCCCTTGTAGTGATACTACTTCTTATCAGCGTTTACAGTTGAAACTTTGGTCAACTTATACATATGTATTAAAGGGAAAGTACTCCTTATTGGCCCCTGTCAGTGACATATTATTATATTAATTGATTACCGATGCATTTATAAGGTTTGGTGTAATTAGTATTTTAATGTTGTAGTGTTTTGATAATCAATTTATCATTTTGAGTTTTTCTTTTAAAGAAAAAATGTCCAAATTCTCTGATTTCAGCCTCTCAAATTGGATTTTTTTTGTTTTTTGTTTTTTTTTGTTTTTTAGTCCCTGTGTAGACAAAACAAGACATTTGATGACGTTATCTTGGCCTCAAGTAAACATTTTCCGCCATTTTCTCTGACTTTTTATGGGCCAAACAACTAGTCGATTAATCAAGAAAATAATCGACAGATTAAACGAAAAATAAAATAATTGTTAGTTGCAGCCCTATTTCCAAGATGCACTCAAGTGAAGTTCAAGTACCCTAAAAATCGTTCTTGTGTTGATGCATTCAGTTACGACAAACAACATCTCTGAATCAAAGGACAGAAAGGGAACAAGTCTTTCCTTTCCTTCTCTTTTCTACATTTTGGAAAGAAGCCGTTTGAGAAGACAAACTGTTGCCTGTCTCTTTGTCTCCTCATTGGTCACTGGTTAAGCTTCGGCCAGATTCAAACCCTCTACACTGTTGCGTTTTGGCGGGTTTGGCCGAAGCGCTGACCACTAGAGTTTGACAGGAGGCTTTGTGTTCTCTCCGGACAATAGGGGACGAGAGGTGGGGGGTCAAACCAAGCTCCTACGCACCCCCACCGCACACCGCTTCATCTGTAAAGTCCTCGCCTGGTGACCTTTAACCCCTCCGTTCATTGTCCGAGTAAAAATAATAAAATCTGTTCCGCCAAACGAATGCCTGAGAGACTGCTGTCTGTGTTGTACATCTCTGCCGGCTTTTCCCTCCGTCCTCGCCTCCTAATATGGACCGTTGACACTAAGATTATGGCAAGATTATGCTTGAGTCTTCTGGCAGATGGTACTGGTTCTCCTTCTCGTGCTGTCCCTTGGCAACTTCTCATTTCTTAATGACAGTCTGACAAACAGGGATTGGGTTGGTAATGGATCGTGTGGGATTAAGCTTAATAACCTGCTTCAGCGTGGAGGTGAAAGATGCTTTTTTTTTCACTCCAACCTGCTCTGAGACTGTTTGTATTGAATGTCACGTGAGAATGAAGATGACCTAACTAACTGAGTCTGAAGCATTGGGTTACAGCCAGTTGCTGTAAACCTTTTTCTTCTTTCACTGTTTCTTTAGCATCTATAGCGGGTCAAGTTATGTGCTGCGCTTATGTAGGTCACCGAGTCACTTCAGGACAATTGGAGCGAGCATACAGCCATTTGTGATGGTATTGAATTTTAGCTTTTCTGAGCAGCACTCTGGCAAGACCAATGACACACACACACACACAAAAAAAACCCCACACCTATTGAGTTCGTACTCTCCTGCCATTGTTCTTTGTGTTGGAAGGTGAAGCAAGTTCTCAAAATTCACACCATTTGAGTTCCATCAGTCAAAGTAATAATGTTTCTATCAAGCAAAAACTATTACATTTTCAATGCAACAACTAGGGCTGCAACTTTCATACTTGATTCAAATTGTTTCTTTTGCTCAACCAACAGTTCAAAACCCAAATGCTCCTCATTTACTGTCGTTAATGACAAAAGGCAAGCAAAATCCTCACTTTTAAGAAGATTTAACCAGCAAATGTTTGACCTTTTTGCTTGAAAAATGACTGACACAATTATTCGAGCATCATAATAGTTGACACTAAATTTATTTCAATCGACAAATTGTTACAGCTCTATTTACGACCCAATAAACATCGTGATTTATCATTTTAAAGCAAAATCTAGACTTTAAAAAACCGCGGTTATCCAATTCAAAGAGCTGCAACTTTAAGTCTAACTATTTTGTCAGTTTTGCCAGCTTTAATGACACATCTTCCCAGCAAATTAAATCAACTCTGGTGCTGAGGTTGGTGCCAATACACAAAACAATACATTAATTTTTTCAACGCTGCAATACTTTTTGCAAGTTCTCATGCGTAAACATGAGCAGCCATGCAAGAATTTTGCATGAATAAATGAATAGTTTATGATTGGCAAAATTGCAATTTTAGATGAGGAACTATGCAGTCAATGGACAAGTAAACAAGATTACAAATTTGACCCGACAATCAAGCTAGCTATGATGCAGTCTGCTCATAGGCAGTGTTTTTCAGCTGAGTTACTAGTACCTTCAAGGGATCTTTGGGTCTTCCTAAAATAACTATACTATAATAAGTTGAATAAAAAATTTAAATGTAATATAATGCTCAATTAAACCACATTTGAAATTCATTATTCCTATTTTCAATGCAGTCGTTTCTAACAAAAACTGTAAACCGTCGTAAAACCTCGCAGAAGAAAAGAAAGCAACAAACACTGTGAGCAGGAAGACCGTTTCCATATTGAATCAGACACAAAGAAACCAAGAAAATGAATTTGTGGTTGAAGTGTAGCAATAATAAAGCTGAAATCACAGAGACAAAAGTGAAAACAGAGATTATAGCCATTTAATTTAACCAAAATGTTTTGCCCTGGTCAGGAGGTACTTGGCTGATAATACTGAAAAAAGTTTGAGAACCACAGCAATAAGGCATTGAGGTTTGATCCCCAGCTCCAGTCAGCTGTAGCTAATTACTGTTAATCCTATAAGTTACTCTATAAAATAAGTTTAAGTTGACATTTCTTCAAGATACTTCTTTACAAAAAAGAGAGAATCTCAATAACAAGCAACTGTATTGTTTCTTTTGATTTTTTCTGACTAGAGACAAGCTACGTTTGTGATTATTCTATATTTTAGATTAAGAGGTTTACAGATTTCAGAGTTTAATTTATAGAAAATATATAGAAAATTGTTTAAACTGTGATGTTGGGGGGAAAAAAAATTGGGAATCAACCGTTCAGCTCCACAACCCAGCAGATAAACTTTAGTTATGTCACATCACAGAAAAGTGCGTGTGGAAGTTATCACTGCCTTTTCTCTCTGAAGCAAAACCCCCCCTCCACCTTTTCTTTTTCCCCCTATGAAACAGCAACCCCCCCAAGCATACAGACAAAAGTCAGGTCTGTAACCCCTGGAGCCCCACCCCCCGTGCTCTTTGACCTATAGTGGAGGCCTGGCTGAGCACAAACAGTGGTCGTCCCCTGAAGTCCTCCCACCACCTCCACCACCACCACGGGCTCCTGTTTCACTCGGGCAATGAAAGGGCCTACTGTAAATAACGGGGGCCTGGCTGACCCCGGCGTTTATCTGGGCCTGAGACCCCTGCATCCATCCTACTGTAACAGAGCCCACCGCTCACAATAGACTCTCTCATGGGTGTTAGACTGTGGGCTCTCTCCCCTCTGTGCCCACTCAGAATAGGGATTAGAAAAAAAAAAAAAAAAAAAAAAAAAAAAAAGGAGCGGAAG
>JAJHUR010080673.1:0-20731 GCA_027495735.1 Lutjanus campechanus | reverse complement strand
ACATTTTTAAATTCATTTTACCTCCATTAAAAGGGAGGAGTTTCGCAAGAATTCAGTTAATCTGCCTCATCAGGATTCTTTGGGATCTCATAACATTTGATTGACAGTGGCCTGGTCTCAACCCTACAGCTGCCATCAGGTTCTGATTCAGATGTTGTTAAATCCTAATTGGGTGTAGAAGTATGTGACCTCACCTGTTTTCCAAGTGAGCCCCGCCCACTATAAAGCAGCATAGACGAAACAAAAACACTGACATTTGTCATTTGAAATCGGAACTCTTTTTTAACTTGTGTGGTCATGTAGGACTCCATCTCTTACAGTAAAAAGCTGGTTGACAAAATATCTTTTTATTGCATTGAAAACATTGTAAAAACCTGATTTAATCCCTGCTGATCATTATAAATAAGTTATTCAGAAGGTTTTTTGGGCGTGGACATGTGTATAGTTTAATCCTTATACTCACTGAACTTAAATCCACGTGTCCAGTTTTCTTTGTTGATTCTTACAGAGCTTTGAACACAAAGACTAGAAGTCAACATGTTTGTACTTGCCAGATTTATTGAAAGAAAAGTCCATGGTCATGCACGTGTAGTTTTCATACAGCCAAAGGCAGGATATTAAACATCACAGCTTCTTTGGTGATAACTGATGGTTAAAAATCCAAAACTTCACGTTGGACAACAAATGAACAACTGTTGATTCATCTTTCTGGAGCTTAACCAGCAGCTGCCACCAAGTTGGGCGCAGTGACGTGGCTAAATGTTCATGCATGGCCGGTGCAGTACAGCTTACAAGAACAGGATATTCATGGATTGGTGACTGGTTGAGTCAAACAGTTGCATGACAGCAGTGGCAGACAGTTTTATGGCACCATGTAAATGGTTCAGCTGTTACTTTTTAAATGACTAGCTGTGATTAAACACAAAGCCCTCTGGTTCACATGTGCAGCCCGACTGGGCTAGCCACCATACTGCCACACTACGTTCTAATGACGGATGACACTGAAAGAGACTATAAAGCAAGAATAAGTGTGTTCTGAGTTTGTCACACCACAGAAACGTGTTATTAACCACCCAGACAAATTTAAATGTGTAATGCACTCCACTGTCTGTGTCAAAACACCACTACGACCTGAAAACAACCTGAAACACAGAAGCTCCGTCTAGCAGCTTTATTGGAGATGTCCAGACATGTTTGAGCCGCCAGAGGACGGCGACAGGATGGTATTTTTTTTGGTTCTATGTTAGGTTGTTGGAACTGAAGTGAGCTGAAGTGAACTGCTGGGCTGATTTGGACTGAGAGAGTCACTGAAGGTACATTTGTAACTGACGTTAAGGTAGGATGAGAGAAGGGGGAGGCAGTGTTGGTCGTGTGTTGGTATATGGGGCTTATATAGTGTTGGGGGACCATGGCTCTGCCACATCACCGAGCCATGTTTCAGGTCCACCCAAAAAATCATGAACACGGAAATCATGACCAACAATGGTCTAACTCCTCAATTCAGTTCTCACCTGACCTGATTATTTGAATCAGGTGTGTTGGAGCTGGGATTGGCAAACACTGATGTAGAATATGTTGCATTGCTACCCAACAATAGGTCTGGGAAATACAGACAGTAACAAATATCACAATGTTTACCTTTATATTGGGACAATATTGTAGGGCTATTGGCGCTTTCAAAAAATGTTAACTCAGTGAAATTTGATTTGAAATAATCATGTTGATATAATGACTAAGTTGGTAAAGGCAAATAATAGAACAGTAGTAACGCTCTATCAGGATAATATTGATATATTGCCCAGCCCAAACGCCTGACATGGTTTCAATTATCAGGAATTAATGGACAATGTTGAGGCCCAAACCACGGAAGACAGTTGCCTCCACAAAGTCATTCATGAATTATTCATCCTATGGACACCTCAAAGGGCATTATCCTGATTATATCATGGTCAACAGCCAGAAAAACAAAAAAAAACCCCAGACTATTGATTTATATGTTCATGTGTTTTGCAATCAGAATCTGTTGTTCACTACTCCAGTGAACAGGACAAACCTTAGATACGACTTGACAACTAGATATTTCATGTCTGCTCAGTTCATAGAACTTTCTGGCTTTCTAACTTCAACTTTCTGAGCCAGAAAGTTGACATTATTCTAGAAAGATACAAAGTCAGCAACACTGTGTATGGTTGACAAAAATAAATACCCCTGAATCTCACACACTGGACCTTTAAATGCTGTAAAAGCTTGTATCTGAAGGTGCTTTCTAGCCAAACTGTCTGCTCCTGCAGCTGCTGTCACTTGGACAGTTGGTTACTTATTAATCTCTTAGTGGGTGCAGGCCGAGGCTGTGAATTTATTGCTGTTTATTTTTTTTGTCATTAAGCCAAGCACACCTGTCAAGTGTAGTGTTGGATACACACTGCTTAGGTTACTCAGTAATAACTGGAAAGGAACTAGAAGGTTTTAATTTTGTCTCACTTTGTTAATTGTTCAATTGTTTCTTGTTATGCCAAACATATATAATCAGTATAGGGCTGCAACTAAGGATTATTTTCATTATCAATTCATCTGTCAGCTACTTTTTTTGATTAATTGATCTTCAGAAAATGTTGATCATTGTTTCCCAAATCCCAGAGATGACGTCCTCAAATGTCTTGTTTTGTCCACAAATTCAAAGATATTCAGTTTACTATCAGAGAGGAGTGAAGTCACCAGAAAATATTCACACTTGATAGGCTGGAATCAGAGAATTTGAAGTTGGTGATTATTTTGATCGTTGAATAATGATCAATTAATCATTGCAGCTCTGGTATAATATTCCAGACTCCCTCTTATTTTCATCAGCAGCCCTCTACAGCTCTGCATCCTGCCATACTTATTAAATCTCATGCACTTTTGAGCGATCCAATCAAATCTTGAAGATTTAATGAGATCCGTCTCAGAAACGTGTCACATGACTGAAGATGAAGACTCACTTGCTTCCCCTTCACTCTGACTTTAAAGGTGCTCTGTGGTTTTTTCCTGTAAACCGCACCAGAAAACATCTGGTTCTTTGGTTAAAAAGTAGAAATTGCATAAAAACTTCAGGAGAGATGTTCACTGCGACTCCCAAGGTGCATTTTGGGTAGAAACATCCAGTCACAGCTTAAAATGCTGTTACTGTGTCGATGAAGCTAAAGATTATGGTTCTGCAGTTTAAACAGCAACAGGATGCTGCTGTACACATCGACATCAAGGTTTATTTTAGACTTGAGTGTTTGACCTGTTGTGAACTCTGTGTGTGCTGTACTTCCTCAGGTGCGTGCCCACCAGCTTGTGCTCCCACCCTGTGATGTTGTAATCAAGGCGGTGGCCGACTACGTCCGCAACATCCCAGACATCACCGACCTGGAGGCCATCACTAAATACATCTTCAAGCACTCACAGGTATGAACAGAAGAGCTGAACTGTTGTGACGAGGCAGCACTGAAAATGGGACGTTCATTTTTTAGTTTAGAGACGATGGATATAACGTAGATTGTTTTGATCACGTTTCTTCTTGAATGAATCAGTGACAGAGTTGTTGTGTAGCGGTGCGTTTCAAACATTGTCAGGTGACCCATTCTTTCTAACCAAAAACTGTTTTTATGCTGAGTAAAACACGCACGGTATGATGTGTCACAGACTTGACGGAGAATGACGAGTCATAACTGTGCTGCTCTCAAGAGGAAAATCTGATAACATGGCTTGATCGCCATTTCCTGTTCTCATTTGTGTTCTAACCACCTAAAATATCTGTTTACTCTATCATCGCATAGATCTAATAATAGTTTCAACAAGTCATCCTGTACTCTACAATTACGGTGCACTGGAATAGAAAGAATAATGACTGAAAAGTGAATTAGCAGCAGGGAAAGGTTGTGTTACTGGTATGTAGCAGGCCATTTCAATTTGTTGAGACTGAAATAATTATCAGGGCACCTTTTAAAGGGATGATTCAGAGTATTTTAAGTTGGGTTTTACGAGGTACTTATGGGTAATCAGTGTATTATCTACAGTGGATGGTGGTCGTCACACGTCCAGTTAGGCGAAGCAGAGAGAGGCACCAGCACCTAAGCTAGGCAATGAACTTGCAATGGTCATCAATTAAAGGTATTTTAGCCACTTAAAGTATACACTATATTTAGAATATTTTCATCACTTTACTTTACCATCAGACAGCCTTTTCAGATGGGCCATTATAATCCAAATATCACTCTCTTCAAACCTACTGTACCAAACTCAGTAAGTGAAATCAGTCATTTTAATTCACAGAACGCAGGAGTTGCTGGTCTACCACAGCCTCGATCTGTCGGTTTGTTTCTGTTATTCTTTGACTTTGGTGTTTTAAAACAATAGTTTGAATTCACTGAGGTCACACCACTAACAAAGTACCAGGTCGAGGAAGTTATAGACCAGCAACTATTTCTGCTAAAATGACTGATTTTGCATATGGAGTTTGGTTGGGTTGGAAAGAGTGGTATTTGGCTTATATAATGGTGTTTTCTTGTCAGAAAAGGCTGTCTGATGGTAGAGCAAAGCGGAGAAAATATTCTAAATTTAGTGAACACTTAAACTGATATTATTTTTTTGGGTGGACCTTTTATTAAGTGGCTAAAATACCTTTTTGCTGTTGACCCTGTCCACAGCGGTTCATTACTTAACTTCTGAGCTGGTACTGCTGCTGCTTCCTCAAACTGGGGGTCATCTACTATCTACTACTACTATAGGTAATACACTATTGATAAGTATTTGATATAACCCTACTTCAAATAATCTGAACTATTCCTTCAACTCTTTGTCACAGCCTGGAATGTAAAAAACAATGGCTGCATGCTTTTCAGCTCAAGAGGAGTTGAAGGACAGAAGAAATAATGGTGCTTCTCTCCATATGTGGTCTTTGTTAACTGAGAAGTTGCCAATAATTCACCTATTTGCTGTGTTCTCTGTGTATTAATCTCATTTTAATGTTTTTCCCTTTAGTCGTGCACTGATGACAAAGTGATCCGCTTCAAGAAGGCAGTGGAGTACTACTCAGTGGCCAGCAAACCCCCTAACTTCCCTCCACACTTAGGTGGGTTTCTGTCTAATCAGACTGTCTGGTCTTGAGGTCAGGGCTTGAATACTGTTGGTGGTGTTGATCAGCAGCTGCAGTTTGTATACAGAGCAGCAGCAGGACACTCTCAGATTTGCTCTTCATGGGCTCAACTAAAATTAGAGACGAGCAACAAAGACTGAGAAAAATCACATCCCTGCTCCTCCATTCTATTTAGTACAGTGTTAGTTCAAGCAGTACATAATTTTCTATCAGCAGGCTGTTTGACCTGTCAAATACAGGTGTAGTTCATTTAATAATGGTTGTGCCTGTGTGTGTAAGTTTTTTCCTATATTGACACTAGAGGTTTAGAACAGTGTACCTACAGGGTCTTAATAGTATTAAAAAACAGTACTGAGTTTAAAAAATCTAAAATTTCATTTCTTGTCTGAATGCAGGCTTTTCTGATACTGTAATGTCATAAAGTAGAAGAGTGCAATCAGTAGAGTGAAATTTGTTAATGTCTTGTGAACTTTCCTGCTGGATGAGACAAAGCAGCTCCTCCTCTCTCTGCCAACGGTCCCTGTAGGCAGTGACTCACATCAGAAGAGGACAGGATGAACATACTGATGTCTGTGTTCCTCATTCTTTAGAAACGTCACTCAATATTATATCAGAAATTTGATTTAGGTTATTGACATTTTAGATTTCTATCGGTGCGATATTAATGTGTTTATATAGAGACTTTGTTGTTGTAAACATTACTGTTGCTGCTCTAGAAACATTTATATGAGAAATATTATATTCTAGTCTATTTAGTTATGAAAAATAACCTAAAAGTGCTGTTTTTAAAGCGGCAGCAGAATCCAAAATAGGAGCGAGTTAAGCCTTTTCCAAAAATGTGCTAAAAAATCTTACTTTTAACTTGGAGAACCCTGGAGGGACCCTGTAGTAACCTCTAGTTATTTGTGACTAAATCAGCCAATAAAAGTAACTAGTTTGGACGTAAGGTCATAACTTCAGGCATGTGGTCAATCAACTATCAACGAGTGCCATCGTCATGGTTACTGGGTGCATTTGCTTTCTGGCTGGCATGAGCCCCTTGGCATTGCAGCACATCTTAGCAAGCTAGATCAATATTGAGATTGATAATCATAAATAAATGATGTCTCTGGATGACTGTGTTGCAAAGTGGAAAAGCAATTAATGAAAACAAAAATTCTTTGAGGGATTAAAAACTGCCGTTTTACTGTCGGTGAGTTAAATTCTGTGACATTTTCTGATTTATACTGCCCCAAGGTGCATGTGGAGCTACTCAGATGTCAGAGAGTTATGTTGTAACTTACCTCTGGCAGAACTGCTTTTATTTTAGTAATGCATAAATCAATACTTAGTAATAATTAATGTTATAACTAGGCTGAACTCACACTGAGTTTGTGCAACAGGCTGCTGTGATTTTCCTGCCAGTCAAAACGTGTGAATGTGAGAGAACGAGTAGAGAAACCTGAAATCATAACTCGAAAGCTAAAATATTGCAGTTTTTGATGGTTGGCTGAGGTGGAAGAGTTTGCAAAACCCTTGAAGAGAAGATGAGATAAAGGCTGAGGACGGTAGAATTTGCATGTGCAGTGGTGTTGCAGGACCTGCAGGGCAGCTGTATGTGAGTCCAGGCCAGAGATCCTCGTCATTTTTTTGTCTGAAATGTGTTTAAAACTTAACATTGATTTTTTTTTAATATATTCAAATGAACATAGACAAATTATATTAAACATAACAAGCCCTGTTTGTTTATGCTTATACTGAAAAAATGTGAAAAAATATGGTTTATGGTCTATTTTTTATTTCTTGTATTTAACTGTTTATTGAAAGAAAAAGTATTGAGGGCAATTACCCTTTTTTTTAACTTAAAGGTATTAAATTCAAATAAATTATATTTAGAGCTACGCTGAGAAATCGGGCGGGCTGATATATCGGCTCTTATCAGTATCATGTATGTTTGTTATATGTTGACAGATTAGTGACAAGAAATGTCAAACTAGGTCTGAGGTCATTTAAAAACTGTCATTATTACATAGTCTCTCCACCAGGGAGCACTGATGAGTAGGTTTGTTTAGAGCTGCAACGAGAAGTCGATTAGTTGTCAACTAATAAATTAATCGCCAGCTAGTCTGATAATCGATTAATTGATTTGAGTCATTTTTTTTATTTAAAAAAAAAATTAAATTCTCTGATTTCAGCCAGTACTCTCTGACGGTAAACTCAGTATATTTGGGTTGTGGACAAAAGAAGACATTTGAGGACGTCACTTATGACATTTTCCACCATGTTATAGACCAAACAACTAATCGATTAATTGAGAAAAAAACTGACAACATAGGACTGGACAATTAATCACAAAATTATTGAAATCGCAGTATGGCCAAGTGCAATATCAGAGTCGCAGAACCAAAACCAAAAAACTAATCATGTTGCAATCCCATTTTTTTGAAAAAGGAAAAATGTGTGAGGAAAAACAGCCTTATAATGAAATACTGTAGTGCTGAAGAGATGACCTGGGATAAAAATCATCTCCAGAACTAAGAAAACATGTTTGTTTGGTGCAGACCCCAACAAATGTCACATCACCTTGATTTTAACAGTTTTTTTTTCAGTGAACATGAAAATTGTGCTGCAGAAATGATCATTCCTACTAATTGTATCGCAATTATAATTTCAGTCAAATAATCGCAGTATGACTTTTTTTTTACCAAATCACGCAACCCTCGACTTCATACACTGTAAAATGTTCCACTTGGTACGGATGGAAAACAAATCTAAGGGATCTGTATCAAGATTGTTTTCTTATGTTTAAACAGTTTTCAATATTTTAAAGTCCAAATCCGGAACCAGTCGAGCTATAGTTGAAAAGTATATTTTAAAAATCTCGAATTCCCAGAAAGCAGTCCCGACATGTCCTGCATGTCCTCCAGATGTGTGCAGCAGCTCCAACCTCTCCTGAATCTTTAAGCTGAAATTGTTTGTGTGTCTGTTTCACAGTCAGACCAAAACACATGGGAGTGCCTGCTGCAGTGCCATCTCCAAAACTGCTCAACATTCCACAGGTGCCGCTGCCTGTAAAACCCGGGGTAAGACTGAGAGACACACTTGTACTCCACGAGCGTCCAGCTTCATGAGAGTGACACGCTTATTTTTTCCTCACCGTTCTGTCTCCAGGTCCAGCACTCGTACCCAGAGGCTCTGGTGGCTCTGGACTGTGTGGAGAGGGGCCCCCCGGAGCAGAACAGCTTCAGCAACATTCCTCATGAAGGGAAGCACACACCGCTGTATGAGAGGTCCTCTCCCATCAACCCGGGCCAGGCCGGCAGCCCCAACCACACAGAGGCCGCTTTCTTCAACGCCTCCTCCACCTCCTCCTCCTCGGAGAATGAAGAGAGCTCGGGCACAACTGCCAAGTGAGTCCAGCACAACACACACTCTTTGTCACTGTCTCCATTCATGGAGAGATGTCTGAGCTGCTGGAGGTCACCAGGCTGTCATGTTGACATGTGCATCTAAGTGTTTTACAAAGCTTTCAGTCCATATAACATGATTTATTACAACAGAGTCTCCCTTTTTGTAATCACCATCCTTAATCAAAAATACATATTTTTTTTCCAGGCCTGTAGTGCTTTTTTTTTTTTAGACATCTTGATTTTTTTTGGTGTGAGTTGCAGAGTTTTGGCCGTCTGCCTTCTCTCCAATATAATGGGACTAAATGGCACTGAGCTCGTTGTGCTCAACCAGCCAAAAATATACATTTGAAAAATTCAAACCCAGTGTCTCTTTCCAAAAATCATGACCCGCTTACTCAAGGTAATTCACTGACCTTGTTGCAAGCAGTTTCATGTAGGAACTACTTTCTTTCTAGTAGAAATAAGAAAGTAATTCAGGTAGATTCTACTGCAGAAAGAAAGTAACTGCTCATAACAAGGTCTGTGAATTATCTTGAGTAACGGTCCCTGTTTTAAATAACACTACAGGGCAGGGGAAAAATATTTATTTTTGATTTTGGGTGAACTGTATCTTTAAAAGTGACAATCTAGTATTCCTGCTTTTACTGCAATTCTGTGTTCACACAGAAAGCGCAGTGAATTTTCCCTGTGTTAGTCAACACAAGTTTGACAGGATCATTTGTGTTTATTAGCCCCAAACAGCCAGGAAGCATTAGCCGTAACCTAGAGAGCAACAGCAGGAACTGAGAGTGTGTGTGTCTGTGTGTGTGTGTTCAGTTTGCCCTCTGACTGAACTCAGCAGTCACCAGACACTCTGGTTCTGTTATTTCTTCTCTTCTTTTCCCCTTCTCCTCTCTGTACGTTCAGGAGGTGAAGTACATTTCCCCTCCAGTCAGCAGCCAACATGGACAAAGAGACAGTAATTAGACAACATTATACCCGACAGCAGAGGTCATCACCCTCACAGCTGACTGCGATAGACAGGTTAAAGGGACAGTTCCCCCCCACAATCAAAAATAGATATTTTTCTTCTGGCCTGTAGTAGTGCTGTTTACTCATCCAGATTTTTTTTAGGGTGAGTTGCAGAGTTTTGGAGATATCAGCCGTCGAGATGTCTGCCTTCTCTCCAATATAATGGGACTAAATGGCACTCAGCGTGTGGTGCTGAAAGCACCAGAAAAATATATCTTTCCAAAAATCATGACCCTGTTACTGTAGATAAATCCATAGACCTTGTTGTGAGCAGTTTCAAGTAGAAACTACTCTTTCTGCAGTATTATCCACTGAAACTACTTTAAAATCTACTGAAACTACTTTCTTTGCTACTAGAAAGAAAGTTGTAAGCTTTGAGCACCACAAGCCGAGTGCCATCTAGTGCCATTATATTGGAGAGAGGGCAGACGTCTCCCAAAAAAATTGCAACTGGCATCAAAACGATCCCTTTTAGAGATAAGAGTAAAGAGAACATCCACTGTTTAATCCCCAAAGTATAAGAAAATAAAATCTTTAAAAATTTTTTAGCTCAAGTTCAACATTTCAAACTATGAAATATGCAAATGACATGAATTGGCCTTGCATCATTCTTGTCACGTGGTGCTAATTCATGTGTTTTGCCTTCTTTGTATTGACATAGAGATGTCTGCCTCCTCTCCAATATAATGGGACTAAATGGCACTCGGCTTGTGATGCCCAAAGCACCAAAAAAAGATAAAAAATTGAAAACTCAAAGCCGGTGTCTCTCTTACTTAAGATAACTACTTTGTTTCTGTTAGAAAAGAAACCGGTTTGAGAAGAGAGCTTTGAAGGCACTTTGAGCACAACAAGCTGAGTGCCATTTAGTCCCATTATATTGGAGAGAAAGCAGACATCTCTACAGCCGATATCTCCAAAACTCTGCAACTCACACCAAAAACATCTAGATGGATAAACAGCGCTACGAGTAAGAGCGAAAATATTTATTTTGATTTTGGGTTAAACTATCTCTTTTAAGGCTGGGACAGTTGAAAGTTAAGTTCAGGACAGTTTAGGGGGAAAAAAATCATTTTGAGCCCTGATTGCACCGTGCAGAAAATTTGTTTGGCTTTTGGTGTGAACTCCATATTTTTACAGTTTGAGTTAATATGAAGATGACTACACATTGTTTCCCAGAAAATCAATTCTGTCTTCTCGTTTCCTGTTGGGATTTAGTCCTGACATTGTTCCCTGGGTCGCTGACACTTTCAGAACATGCATTAAAGCACTTACAGAGATTTTAACTTGTTAAAGTGGCTGTGAGGTAATGGGTACAGTACTTCTTTCAGCAATGTTTTTAGCTTATGTTTGGTAGCACGCTATAATTGTACTGTACTGCAGTGTTGTATCTGGTCTCTAGTGGCAACAAATGCTGGTTATTTACTGCTTAGTATGCCGTTTCTATTTCCAGATGCCCAAAGAGGCTCGGTTGTAGACTGAGTCTCTGTAAACACAGATATCCAGAAGACGCGCAGTTTGTTTTGTTTGATTATTCAAACAAACTCAGACATGAATTCTTCATTTAGTTGATTCAAGTCTCAACAACAGAAGCAGAGAGCACCTTGTACCATTTTATTGCTGGTTATCATCACAGTTCTTCTTGTATTTGTGTGGGCGCCATATGTATCAGTACAAGTGTGGAAACCAAGTTTTGCAGCTATCGAGAAGAATGGGAAGCTAATGGCAGAAATGCCACTGAGGTCATGAAGAGTTCATCTCACATTTGGCTGAATTAAACACATGATCCCTCCAGACACTTGTAAATGAAGATTTGTCTTGGCAGACACAAGTATCTGTAAAATGTGTTTATACTTCGTCACCAGAAAAATGGAAACCTTTATCCCAGACTAGCCAGCTGTCCCTTACAGATGTTGGTGCACAGACAGCCGAGATTCATGCACCCCTTTCAACAAGATGATGCTTCCTGTCCTAGTAAAAAAATGAAATTAAATTGTGTTAATGAGCTGCTGAGCACAGTCTGCTAATATTAGGCCCACTAAACACCTTCAAGACGAACATAGAAAGGAGCATCTGGCCGTCAACTCTGGGCACCTGAAGTACTGATGAGTTCATGGTCAGCCTTTCAGATCACAAACAGCACTTCATTAACAAAGTAGTCTACTGATTTAGCATTACACTTCAATCTCATGATGCACACGGGGTGCAAAATAAACTTTTTTTTTGTCCACCAGCCAAATGGCTATTGAATGTTCAAATGTACAGACTGCTCAATAGATTACTATTATAGCTGGTGAGTGAAGCAAATCTACTACCTGCTTGCATATTTTACCAGCATTTGGCTGGTGCTAAATTTGTGCCCTTATTTTGAAGAGTTCTAACACTCATGTGCCGACATTTATCTAACATTTTCTGTTTTTTTGAATTCTTCATTTCCCTGCCTCCTGGGCATAAAGACATGAACACTACAATTTAATTTGAGGTGATACATGAAAACATTGAACTGTGAAAATCTAATATCGCAACAGCCCTAATACCAATATTAAGGATCCAAGCAACTCTTATACTGATATTGGCTGACAAAAACATCTGTCTGGCTCTGACTCTTACTGTGATCATTTTCTTTATAACCCTGCTTCCCAAAAAGTTTGAACAATGTAAAATAAATAAAAACGCAATATAATCATTTGCAAATCCTTTTTGACCTATAGTCAGTTGAATACAGTACAAATGAGAGATATTTCATTTTCAAGCTGATCGTCCCTGCTTATTTTAACAAGACAATGCCAAGCATCTTCGACTGCAACAAGAATTAGTCTCCTCGGTTCCTAAACGCTGACGGAGTGTTGTTAAGAGAAAAGATTATGTATCACAGTAGTAAACATGCTCCTGTCACAACCTTCTTGGTCAGGTTTGCAGCCGTCAGATTCAGAATGAGTGTAGTTTTATAAAAATAATCAATTTTTTTCAGTTTGAACATTCAGTGTCTTGTTTTTGTGCTGTATTCAATTGAATATAGGTTTAAAAGTTTTTGCAAATATTTGAATTCTGTTTCTATTTGTTTAACACAGCGTCACAACCTTTTTGGAATCAGGGTTGAGATCAGGAGATCAGTGGTTTATCTTTCCTCTGTTGAAGCTGAATCATATGTTTCCTGTTTGTTTAGTCATGTTAGTGACCATAAGGGCGGATGGGAGAAAAATGGACTTACTCCACATTCTGAAGACGCAGCAGAGGGAGACCTGGGGGACCAAACAAAAGTGAGCGAAACATCAGGAACTCATTACACCTGGTCAGGCATCTCATCAGGCAGCTAAAGTGAAACGTCTGTCTCCCTGTCCCCAGGCCGACCTCTGTGTGACCTCTACTGTGAGCCCGGGATCGCAGGCCGGAGGTCTCAACAGCCTGAACGCCCACATCCCCTCGCTGCTCTCCATGCCCACCAGGAACCACATGGACATCACCATCCCTCCTCTTCCCGCCGTGGCCCCCGAAGTCCTGCGGGTGGCCGAGCACAGACACAAGAAGGGCCTTATGTACCCCTACATCTACCACACTCTCACCAAGGTCAGAGAGTCCATTCATCTAGAATGATGGCTTATTTTGTTATGACAGTCAGGGTCTTTTCATGTAAAACTGGAGCAAAAAGTACAAATCCATTCCATGTTTATGTGTGGAATCTGAAGTATCTACAGTGACTTGTTTGTGTCTTTGTCCAGCGTTGAGGTAACACTGTGTCTCTGCAGGGAGAGATTAAGCTATCTGTCACCATTGAAGACGAAGCAAACAAAGACCTGCCTTCAGCAGTGCAGCTGTTTCGGCCCATCCGTCAATATGTTTACGGAGTGCTCTTCAGCCTGGCCGAGGCCAGGAAGAAGGCTGAGAGACTCGCCATGAGGAAGAACTGCCTCCCCGAATGTGAGTCCTGCACTCAGAAAGCTCTTTAATGTCACTGTGTCACATCCTGTACTGTGAGGTTTTTATCAAGTGTCTCATAGCCTGTTTACACCTGGTATTAACATGTGTCTTGGATGATCTGATCACAAGTATGTCAGTTCTCACCTGGCATTAAAATGCGTCTCCACATGTGTCTCAAGTGACCACTTCTAATTAGAGCTCACTCCCCTGATACATATGCTAATAAACAAGTAGCTACTAGCAGTGTAAATGACAAGTTTCATCACAATATGATGCTATATTGATTGTTTGGACAGCTTTACGATCACAAAGTCTGCCATGATACGATTTTGATTCAATTCAGGGATCTGTGATTGATATCAGATTATATTATTTGTCCATTTAACGTATTTAGTTACATTCATGTCATCTCACAAAAAGCAACAAAACTATGATTTGACAATTTTATGAATTAACTCTTCCAGACATTTTGAATTTCAAAATAAAAGCATATCTTAAAGATGACAGTATAGATCGATATTTTCCTTTGCATCAGTAATATTGGATTGTTAAACACTGAATGATTATATTGATCCAGATCGATGTATTGTTTACACCCCTAATGTCTACATCAGTACAGTTAGCAAAAAAAATGGTTTAGTATTTGCAGAGTTTATTAAATGGCACAAATAGTTTGTCATGGACAGCAACGTTTCAGAAAGCTTATAAAGCTTCTCCTAACTTGCAAAATTGCATGATTTGCAAAGGCAGTCTGGAGTTTTTCTCCACGGTCAACAAAGAAGCAGCCTATATTGGTTGCTGTTTACTTCTTTCTTAAATTTGGTGTAAATGGTGAAATCAGTTGCTAAATATTAGCAGGCAGAAGTTCTTTAGTTCTTGAGATACAGAGTAGCTAACGTTTTTTTTAACAAGGAAAAAAACAGTTTACTGTAATGCAATTCCAACTGTACAAGGCACGAATGAAAGACTGCCTAAAAATTTGCTGCAAAGTTTATGAAGTTTCTCCTCACTCAACAAGTCTCGTAATTGCCCAATTTTTTATAGGAGCCTGGTGATATTGTGGTACCTCGTTCAAGAGAGCACAAGCACGTAATTTGCATCACAGTGAACCAAATGGAGATCAGACAGCAGTTTTGTGCGGACTTGCCGAACATCAGTTGAGTAGGTGGTACATCAGTGTGCCTGAATGCTGCCAAAACCACCTCTGAATGTGGTCTGTACGATTGGATCTCAATGGATCCGCAGTGCATTCATACCTGTACTTTGTGGGGCAATCACAACTTTTGCATTTTAGTAGTCATCGACCACTCCTAAATGTTAGTCTACCAGTTGTGGAACATGTATCTATTTTTTCACCCAATAACAATGATCAATTCTTTTGAAAAACGCCTGAAATACAACCAGTAAAGGGTTAACTAATGTTGAGCTGCAACGATTAATGGGTTATTAATCAACTATTACATTAATCGCCAACTGTTTTCATTATTAATTAATCATTTTGAGCCATTTTTAAAGAAAAAAATCAGTTTCTAAAATGTGATTTCATTTTCTAAAATGTGAATATTTTCTGGTTTCTTTACTTGTCTATGACACCAGACTGAATATCTTTGAGGTTGTGGACAAAACAACACATTTAAATATGTCATCTTGGATTTTGAGAAACAATGATCAACATTAACTGTTCAGTGAAAGTTTTAGTACTCAGATCCGTCCACTTGTGATCAGCTCACCTAAGACGCAGGTTAATAACAGGCTCACAGAGGACGAGATCAGTCCTCACTGGCCAAAGATTCTCAGTGATGCATTTTTGGTATTACTTTTACGATTTAGTGTTCCTTTGGCTTTTCTGACTCAGGAAATCAATCATCATCTCTGCTCATACCTGTGAGAGCTTCCAGAGGTGTCCTAACCCGTCACTGAGAGACGGTGTTCAGCCAGAAACATTTTGATGGAAGAAAGAGATTCATTGAAACTGTCAGTGCATTTACATGCACTTAAGCTGCCGGGTACAGTCAGTTTTCTCCAGTAAGACTTGAGAGGAAAGCACCACTGTGACGGCAGAATGAGGGGATCAAAGGAGAGATGATCAAACAGAGCGATGCGTTGTCCTATTAAACCTAATTCCAGAGTCCGACTGAATCTGAAATGAGCACAAAAAATTCTCTAGAAGTCTGAATCTGTCAGTTTCTACTGCTCAACGTTTTACTATTTGTTCAGTTCAAACACATTCTTGCTGTTTGGAAGAACTTTTTACTCACACCAAAGAAAGCAGGCGTCTTCTGTCACTACGACAGTTAAAATAAGCAAACCAAGGTTCCAAAAAGATGTAGAGGAACTACTGCATGTATACACAGATTTACAATGATTAAGTTATTAATCTTTCCACAAAAAACACAGACAGATGGTTCCGTTTTTTTCAACACTGATGATTTGTCACATCATTAATTTCTGCAGTAACAAAAAAGTAACTTTCACTTTCACTGGTGCAGCTCCTCAGATATCACACAATCATTAATTTCCCCACCATTCAGTGTGACATTCTGGAAGAACAAACTGATCTGATACAAATCATCGTGCCGGCGAAGCTAAGAAATGTACAGCTGTGGACAGGGTCAGCAAGAAAGCAAAATCAAGTTCAGTGCATATTTACACTATATTAGGAATATTTTCACTGCTTTACCTTGATGTCAGACGTTCTTTTCTGACGGGAAACCACTGTCACATTAGTCAAATATTGTTCCCTCTAAAGCAACCAGTCTCCTTTGACAAAAACAGTTACCTCGACATTAGAGTTGCTGGCAGACGTGGGCGGTATCAAGGTATTCCAGGGTATTTAGAAATCCTGAAGGTATGATTTTTCATCGTGAATAAAATTATCTGAAACATAGAAGCTGCTGTGGTTTTTTTGACTGACGGAAAATAAAAATATAAAAATTATTTACCACAATAGGGAACTTAGCCAACACAAGATTGATTTGGAAGTAAAAAGGAAATACAGTAATGAGCTTATCATTTCTGCTCTGTTCCCTAAGTCTCATTGCTAATTTAATATAACTAGATATGGAATTGTGTAAATATTGCCACTTCTAACTGTATTTTGACATTAATTCTTCCAACCATAAAGGCAGTCCATTAGCCACATGATACATCTGTAACTCAGCACTGTTTAGTCAAGTGATGTGTCAGTATCCACGGCAACAAATGCCATCAGTTCCTTCAGCAAGAATCTATGCTTATTTCCTATGTGTTCATTATTCATTGGACCATAACTTTAATTAAAACCAGCAAGACTTGTTTAAGGAGGCTAATAGCATATTAGACACAAAGAATTGTAAGCTAGATAATGTCATTATGCTATATGATTTCTATCACCAGCTTTTAATAATTTGCTTTTTCATACATCATATAACCTGGTGCAGTGTCAGGAAGGTATGAAACAATAGACGCTGCCCAAGCCTAGTTGCTGGTTTACGGCAGCTTCAGCTGGTGACTTTGATTTTGTTACTGCGACTTTAAAAGTTAAGTTTAGATTCACCAGTCACACAATAACACAAAAAAACCTTCAAAAAAACGCAAAGGATTTCTCCAAACCACAACTGTCACAAATACAACATATCATCATAATTTTAAATTTGCAGCTCAGAGTATTTTGTGCTTATTCTTCAGATGAAGGGCTCATTGCAGGGGTGAAACAAAAAATCAAAATTGCAAGCCTCCTTTAAAAACAATCCAAGATACACTGTAAGGTTTGTATGAAATTAAAATGCCTTTATTTTACATACCAACGTGTATCGACTAACACAAGTCTTCATCACGGTCCATCTCGACCAACACAAGTCCCTCTGAAGACCTGTGTTGGGCGATACACGGTCATTTTAAAATCTTTTGTCGTGTAAATTAAAGGCATTTTACAGTGTGGCTTGAAGTGTTTTTGAAGGAGACTTGGGTTTCCCCTGCAATGAGCCCTTCACCTGAAGAATAAACACAAAATACCTGAAGTATCCAAAGAGCAGCAGTATGTGACCAACAGAAAGACCCAGCAGCGCTTCCACTCTGTTTTCATCATCACAGCTCAGTGTTGCAAAACAATAATTGTGGACAGTGTCATACACAGCAAGTCCCACTCTGAGGTAGAAATGCTTTAGTCCTCGGCGGGGCTGGGTGTCCTTCAAAAATCAAGAAAATAATTGACAGATTAATCAACAATGAAAATAATCTTAAGTTGCAGCCCTAAACAAATGTACGTGGAACCAGAGTCTTTGATCGTCTCTAAGAGGCTGTTGACAAATGAGCCGAAATCTGATTGGATTAAATTCCCAGCAAGCTTGTCTGAGCTGGAGATACTGTTCGACTGCAGTACCAACGCAGCTGCTCTCATGAAGGGCTAGAGGAGTCTTTCCAGCTATTGATTAATCAAGAAAATAATCAATGGTCGCAGCCCTACTTTTAAGTAAGAAGCTGTTTAAAGACCTGGTTGTAAAAACCTCTGGTCGTGATAGGGGGTTTCTCTTGCATGCCTCTATGACGGCTTGATGAATCCAAACCCTGATCTCTTACAAACGTTGTTTCCCCAGATACTCATGTCATGGTCAAAGAATGGGCCGCCTACAAGGGCAAGTCCCCCCACACTCCGGAGCTGGTGGAGGCTCTGCCCTTCAGGGAGTGGACCTGTCCCAACCTGAAGAAGCTGTGGCTGGGGAAGGCTGTGGAAGACAAGAACCGCAGGATGAGAGCGTTCCTGGCCTGCATGCGCTCCGACACTCCGGCCATGCTGAACCCTGCCAACGTCCCCACGCCCCTCCTGGTGCTCTGCTGCGTGCTGCGGTGAGTAGACCTCCGTAACCCGGGACAGACTGCAGCCTTACACACAGATACAGTATGTAGATGTCACTGTGTAGGTGAGACCTGAAGTACATTGAGAGTGAGGGAGTGAGTTGATCAGTTCCTGGTGTTTGTAACACTGTTAACCTTCTGTGTTTTGCTTCAGGTTTATGTTACATTGGCCAGGATTAAGAATTTTGCGTCGTAACGAACTTGACGCTTTCCTAGCCCAAGCAC
Organism: Lutjanus campechanus; assembly: GCA_027495735.1. Classification (NCBI taxonomy): domain Eukaryota; kingdom Metazoa; phylum Chordata; class Actinopteri; order Lutjaniformes; family Lutjanidae; genus Lutjanus; species Lutjanus campechanus. Next base: position 2,239 of record JAJHUR010080673.1, on the reverse strand, counting down.
TTTCTCCTAAACTTTATGAGCCTGACCAGCTGCAGGAACTGAAGGTGATTTTGTAGTGTTTATTGTGTGAGGAGTGTCGGAAAAACACAACCAAGTCCTGAATGTCCGGGTCATAATCCTCCATCCTGTCAATCTCTGTATTCTGTAGTCTGTATTTAAGTGCTTTAAGCATCACTTTGAGGCTGTTTACACCTGGTATTAACATGCGTCTTGGGTGATCCGATCACAAGTGGACCACTCTAAGTATATTACTTCACATCTGGCATGAAAATGTGTCTGGAGTGACCACACGTGATTTTATCTCACTTCCCCACTTTATATGCCAATAAACACGTAGCTACTGGGAGTGTAAGAAAATATCGACACGCTCTGAAACTCATGCATACAGTGGTCTGTTCTTTATACTATGACAGTTTTGCTAAAATTAGATTAAAAAATGTGTTTGTGTGTGTTTTACACAAAGACAGAAATAACTTAATGTATAACGTTTGCCAAATTTGCAGGGAGCCCCAAACAATTAAGAACTTGTTGTCTGACACGGAGTAGCCACTGGTACAGCAATGCTGCAACAAACAATGTTTTTTACAAGGTCAGAAAAAAAAAACCCTAAGTATTTGTCATGGACAGTGTTTCACAAAGTGTAAAAAGTTTGTCATAACTCAACAACTCACAACATTGCACAATTTCTAAAGGCAAACTTTCTCCATGAGCAACAAAGAAGTAGCCTATATTGGTTATTGTTTAATATATTTTTAAAATTTGACGTCAATATAATGTTGTCTTTTTTCATAAATTTAGTGTATATAGTGAAATCAGTTGAAACGGTGTGTTCAAACATCTTCTGAATGTTGGCAGGTCGGCACATTCAGACGGGCGGTGATGCCACAACTGAGAGTTTTTTAGAAGGAAAGAATCAACTGAATTTATTACATTTAATGCCAAATTTACAAGAAGGCCCAAATTGATTTCACAACATTATAAAGTTTCTCCTAACTTAACAACTCCCAAAATTGCGCGAGTCTTAAAGGAAGTCTTGGGATAGTCTCCACAGGCGACAAAGAAGTAGCCCCATGTTGGTTAGCGTTTACTTTATTTTTAAAATTTGACATGTTTACCACAAATAAAATGTTGTCTTTCATAAACTTAGAGTAAATGGAGAAATCACATGAAATAGGGCTCGGCATGTAGAGCTCTGTCGATGTCATCAATTACAGAAATACTTTGATTTCCATAAAGTGCGTTGACGCGTCGATATGAACTGCTGCGCCCGAGCATGGATTCACCTGGAGAACAAGCTGCAGAGAGCCTCACCACGACCGTCATCTAAAGTGTGGGAGTGTTTTAGACAGAGACGCAACAGTTTGGCTCTCTTTAAGTTACACAAACTGGACGTGACTTATCATAGCAGGACAAACTGCTCCACACGAGTGCTGAGAGTGAAGAACTGAGCGACCTGTCCTCCTCCTCCTCCTCCTCCTGCAGCAGGAGCAGCATCATCCTGTTTACTTTCTGTCAGCACCCAAACATCTTATATGAGGATTATCAACACGTGGAACATGTCTCTACTAGTAGAACTCCTACATTTTCCAGATGTTTCTTCATCACCCCTGTGTTAAAAGTGATGTCTGCATGGCTGCTGTTAACTTTACATCACATGTCCTCTAACAATCTGACCGTTTTGTACTTTCTGTTCACTTGATCAGCCACGTATGAGTCAGAAATGAATGAAACTAATGTTACAGACGGTCTGTAATTCATTTCAATTCTTTACTTTGTTCCACACTGATGCAAAAATACACTGCCAGTGATCATCTTACCTGCATATAACTCCACGTCATAACCAGTTTAAGTTTAAGTCAAAATGATGATTTTTCAGTTCAGTGAGGGGTTGACACGGTGATAAGTGATTAAATTGATATGGATCACAGCTCATTTTGAATTTGAGGTTGAGTACTTTCTGATCAGACATCTGACATGGAGTTTATTAAACAGGGAGGAAATTTGACTTTAAAATATGCCACTATTATCATTATTCTAATGTGATTTATGTGCCTATTTTTTGGAATTATGATTGAATAAAATATTGAAATATTAATGACAAGTTTTAGATATGTATTTTAGGTAAATTAATCGTTATTTAATTGAATAATACAAATAATTGTGAGATTAATTGATACATAGATTACTCTATTAGCTGTTTCGCAAAGTTTATTCAGTTTCTCCTCACTGAACAACTCAG
>JAJHUR010080671.1:0-41707 GCA_027495735.1 Lutjanus campechanus | reverse complement strand
TGAAGTCTCTGCCATCAGCTTGGTGCACACCTCAGTGTCTTCAGACTGGGCGTTCACCTCATACTTCTGCAGGCCCTCAGCATTACACCATGCTGAGGCTGCAGAGATGTCAGAGCCCTGCTCACTTGGTGTTGAACTAACCCTTCCCCCCTGACATAAACCCCTAAAGATGCTCATAACACAGCGCATCAGGAGTCCTCAGTCACAAGCTGCCAGCAATCACGGCTACAGTCAGAAGTGTAGCAGTGATGTGGAGAGATCTGGCTGTGACGCCCGGGCAGGAGTTACAGTACGGCTGATCACAGCAGTTGTAGCTCATGGTATAGACGGCTCCTCTGAGGGGGAGGCTGTGCACCCGGCTGCAGTCCTTCTTCGCCATGCAGCCCCTGGCCGACAGGGCGCTGTGGTTTCCATAGCGACCATCTGCCTTGAAGCACAGCTCGTTAGGAGGGCATTCTGTCACAATGAGCTCAAAAGTCTTCTCCTTCTCCAGGATAGGGCTGTAGAAGCACAGGAGGTTGTCACAGAGCAGCGAGGGGAGGAGAAGGTAGAACCACAACACGGCAACACGTAGGACCTGCAACATGTTCGGCCTGCAAGGTGAAGAGAGGCATCTGGTATTTTACTGGCATCACCTAATATTGTGGCAAATATGAAACAAAATAAATCAAACTTAACAAGTACATCAGTGATTTAGTGCTGCACTTCCATAAAGTTAGGGAACTTAAGAGATTAAGAGAACAGTAGAGCTCAAGTTCTAAAAACACTGGATCCTACACTTCTCATAATGCATCTTAATAGAAAGTCTGCATTTCAAACTGGGAAAGTGAAATTTGAATATATGGGCATTTATGAGGCAAAAAGGGTCCAAATGCCACCAGAATCAGAATTCCTTTATTGTCATTGAAATGAAATGAAGAAGCAATCTCATTGCAGTCACACAGAAAACATTTGAGAATGAGAATGAGAAGACTGAGACTAGACTAAGTAAGTAAACAAAAGGCAAATTAATTGAATTGAAACATTCACATCACATATCCCCAGCAAATCTATGTTGTGTTCAAATAAAACAATCAAGATAGACTGAGTTCACGTGGTTTTAGATGGAATATAGGTGGCATGATTAAATTACGTTCGTCCAATTAAATTGTTGGAATTCTGATGGGATTTAGATCTTTTTTGCCATGTAAATGCACATATTTTCAAATTTCACAACCCCACTGTGTAACATTAACTTGTTTAACATTTGAGGTCTCAGAGCCAAGATCGTGTCACATCACTTGGGTAATTATCTCAGAATAAAAAAATAATGTACAATATCATTTTCGTAGGCTCTGTAGTTCTCCTGATTCATGTATTGACTTTGATATGTAAAATCAGTCCTCTTATGACTTGTTTCATTCTTTCTAAACCATCACTATCACTGAAATCAAAGAAATTTAGCAAGTCATCTGATTTAACTGAGTCTTGACTCCCCCAGGTGTCAGTGATCTCTACTAATCATCATTCAAAATGCTCAAGGCTCAAAAGGCAGAAACAATTTTAGTTCACAACTTAAAAAAACAAACAGAATTTTGAAGACTCACCTGCTCATTGTAAAGATTAACTCCAATCAAACTTTTCAGAGCTTCTCCTGATGAACTTTTATCTCACCACTGACTCTGGATGTCCCTGCACAGGCCACACCTTCCAACACACCTGCTTGTAAAAATCCACACAGAGCAACTACACCAAGTGGGAGCTGAATCATGGCGCCTTTATTTTGCTGCATTCATCAATAACCACAGAAATAATGTCAGCGTTTACCATGAGGGTGGCTGACAAGTCCACCTTTTTAGTCACACAAAACACTGAACCATTATGCATTTTTTCTCTCATGTACACATTAATTTAGCAAAAATACTAATAACCACAAACATTTTAAACTTGTGGAGACTCTGGTAAGTACCTTTGGCTAACAGGCCTCACACAGCCTTCTACAAGCACTTCTATGAGGATGTGTAATTTGCGCATGAATCCCAAGGCTCCTCTCTAAGAACATTAGTGAAGTTTGTATTATTTATTTTTTCTGTGACCATCCCCAGTAGCGTCTTCAGGTTTGCGTCAGACTTTGGTGGGACGTTACATTTGTCTTTGCAGCAGCAGGCATGGCTGACGTTGTACTTGACCCCCCGATAAGAGAGGATTTCGTAGGAGTCGCAGAGTTCAGCGTCCACGCAGCCCTGAGCAGAGAGGACGTGGACAGAGCCGAAGCGGCCTCTGGAGCTGGAGCAGCGCTGACCAGGCAGACACTGGCTTGTGATGTTGGGGCAGGGCTTGCCTTTGTGCTGCAGAGGACAGTAGAGACACAGCAGGCTGTCCAGACTCAGAGCAGGGAGGACCAGAGCAGCTGTGGCCAGCAGGATGGAGGTCAGGAACCAGTGTGGTCCCAGCAGATGAATGCCCAGACTAATGTAAATCAACACACACAGTCAAATAGCAATAACAGACTGTAAATTCTCATATAATTAGTTCAGTTTAGGGTTTTATGGGTTTCAACTTCACCTGCTCTTTCTTTGTGATCCCATCTTGCTTTACTGTAAAACCCTCCAGAAAGGGTGAAGATGTGTGAACCTGAGGAACCTCCAAACACCAGCAAATGCTCTGATTACCAAGCAGAATCAGGTGTGTCTCTGAAGCTCTTTGAGTTAATTCATACATAATGTGAGATATAAACACACACACAAAACAAATTCAGTTTTAGCTTTCTGTTTATTGCCCCAAAAATAAAACCTTATCCTTCAAAACACTTAACAAACAGTCTATTTTAAAGAAAAGAAAAAAAGAAGAATATAGATCAACTGAAGCAAAAGACAGGATTACAGTGCCATCTGCTGTCTGCTGTGCTACATAGATGAAGACATGAAAACAAAATGAAAAGCTGAAATCCAAACTGCCTACTTTTTCTTTTTATGTCAAATTTCACGCTGGACTGTGACAGATGTATGAGCAGGAGAGTCAAAGTTCAAGGTGCAATGTTATGACGAAGCAGTTTGTCTCAGTTGGTGTGCATACTGCCTGCAACAGTGCATACTTTCAAGGGGCAGCAGCATTACTAATAAAAGTAAAGAATAAAAAGTGTGCAATTTGGAATGCATATGAGTTGATGGGGTGCTAGCAGCTGTTGAATGTCACCCAGATGTTGTTTTTTTTTTTTTAAACTTCATGAAGAAGTTTCTTGATTTTCTGGTCATGTTCCATAGGCAGATGAAAACGAGAGCTTTCCCTCCTTATACAAAGGCTCCTGTGAAGAAAAACAAATTCTGTATAAGTTGTCTATCATCAAGCAACCTTTTTCCTGAAGGAAGTCCTCTTCTATTATTGAGTAAATTGATGACTAAGTGACATATTTTATGGATATTTATTGTATTTAGTGCAGAACAGTAACAGTACAGAACAACTGATAAACTGGACAATTAACCTAAATCACAAACACAATAACTGCAAAATTTTTGTATAAAAGAAGCGATTTTGATACATTTTGAGCAGATTATTTCATGTGAATTTTATGAATTATCTGTCTGTATTAGGTTTTTGTTTTGTTTTTGCTGAGTATACAAACTTAATAGGCTTCTTTTTAGGCAAATTCTTCTCTCTGACCCTTTGCCATTGTTCTATCAGCTCTTTGGTGTTGTTTTAACTGAATACTTATGTAAGGCTGGTTAGCAGAAAGTGATTCATTTAGTTTAATTTACATAAGTGGATGAAATGCTTAAGTTTTCCCACACAGGTTCCAAACATGGGGGTTCTTACTAGGGGTTTGCCAGTGTGGTAGAGAATGGAGGATTATTGTATATGATTAGTTAGGTTGCTTACCGCCAGCTCCTCATCCTCGTTCTCTTCAGCATAGTCCCCCCAGTCTTGTTCCTCCGTGGGGTCATAGGTGTACAGAGGAATCAGCCTGTGGCGAAGCTCATCTAATCTGAAGCAAGACACACAAAAGAAACCAAATTCTGACAAGACACAACACAACACAAGATACCAAAATTGATTTCTGAAAGTGCAACAAACTTACCTTGTTCTCCTCCTGATGTAAACAACCTAAAGAGAAGCACAACAATAAAGATTTAAAGATAAACCTATGATTCAGCCATGTGAAATTAAATATGCAGAACTATTCTTACCGTTGCCACTACACATCCAATCAACGTGAGTATTACAAAGGGGATGAGTGCATAGTAGCCACGAACTCCAGGTTTGTGGTCTGGGGGTGAAATGTGGGGAGTTGTGTGGTTGACATACATTTCTCTCTGCTCGAGCTACTCCTTCATACACCACTCTGCTCTGTGCACCTCAGCTGACACCTTTGTGACACATTCAGTGGAGTGCCGTTGTTGTCATTCCCACTGAAAGGCCACGTTTCTCAACTCCAGGAAGACTCATTATTAGTGCTGTGGAGAGCCTCACACAGAGACAGAGTTTACTGAGAGATTTATAATCCAAAAGAATCTACATATAAGGAAGATTTCTATAATGTCCAAAACATAATCTTACCTTTATCTGTCATCTGTTGAGTACGTGTGCACACATCTCCTTCCTGCTGCCTTCATTTCACTTCACATAAGAAACACAGTGCTCACATAGGTCAACCTGCTCAATGGCATTCCTGAGTGAGGAGTGGATATGAAGTAATCTGCTGGTTTGGTTGAACTGGAAAGATGTGTTCATTACATGAAAAGGAGGTAAACTTCCAGGAAGACTAATGGCATATTATGGCAAACATAATATAAACATAACCCCTTTCAGTTATCACTTATGACCCATTAGAAGTGCGTGGTGGTGTCTGTATCTGCAGAGACTCTACCCTCTGCCTAAATGTTCTTATTTTCTCATTATTTTGTTGCACTTGTGGCGCTTTATCAACCCAAAACATCAACATTTGTTGTCCTGGCATCAACTTTCTTTCTGGTGCGTCTACAAACAGCTTTGACAAATCCTACTGATTTTGACTTTAATAAGAGTCAAATCATTTAAAAAATAACTTTAGATGTATCTGGATTATTTTGTATGTTTGATGTTAGAACTAAGTTATCTCAACAGTCTGAACATGCACACATGTAGTGCTCTCTGTCCACCAGCAGGGGGCTGCAGGAGGGAGAAGAGGGGAGGGACACAGACAGGAGTGAGGAAACACAGATGGGACACTCTCCAAATCTTGTACTGGTCTAACTTGCCGAGCATGGCTTCAGTCAAGCAGTCACCTCGTCGAGACAGGATGAGAGCTTTGAGGGTGAGTTGCCAAGAAGAAAAAAAAACTGAGATACTTTGTCTTTGAATTCAGATTTAAAGTTTGTTATTTGTAGCTGCATCTAAAATAGTCAACTCTGGGTTTGTTCATAGTAACTGTCTGTTTTTCTTAACTGAGAAATACCAGTTTGTGTTCCTATGAACAACAGTTTTCACTGAACAGGAGTGATCTTTACAGGAAACTCAGGATAATCACATGTGAGATGAAACTTTCATGCTGTACTTTAATAATAATGGTGGTACTGAAGACTTTTGTCATGTTTCAGTTTACACAAGTGTGCCTCAGGTATACTGGCGCGCACTGGCAGATTTCCTGTTAAGATTTGAAAGCTTGTTAATTATTAGACCAACATAATCCCTCAGGTTCAGCTGGACTCAGTCATAAAACAGTTTACTTGTCCTGCCAGTGAGTCTCCACTATAACTCATTCCTGTCTTTAATACAGAGACCTGCTGTACAGTTAAGACAAAAAAAAATCTATTAGAACCACAAAACAAGAACACAAATACAAACAAATAAGTAAAAAAGGGTAGGAAATAGTAATCATCAAAACAAGGTAAGATTACAACATGTAGACTGTATGTACTTTCTTAGTCTTGTGTTTGTTACCCCCAACCTTATTACTTTTAACCATTCGTCTGTCAGGTATGTTGCTACTGGGAACCAGTCCCTCATGGCAAAATACCAGTGGTGGGAAGAGTACTGAAAATCTGTACTCAAGTAAAAGTACTGTTACATTACAAAAATATTACTCAATTACAGGTAGAAGTACTGGTGTTAGAAATATGCTTAAGTAAAAATACAAAGTATTTGTCTCAAAAACTACTCAGAGTATTAGTTACTTATATTACCAATAGGGGTGTGCATTTTCCTTAACCATTAGTGGAAACTGATAACAATCAAATAAATAATAAGATACATCGTAGAACAATCGATTATTCATTAATAATTTTTAAGATATAGAACTTTTTTTTATCCCCATTTTCAACTTCTTGTGGGGATTTTTGTCTTTTTTTTCTCATTTTAAGTCAAAGTTTCCATATTCAACGAATGGCACTGAAAGACTAAACAATGTCTGATGAGGTGCAGTTACTGCCATTTCTAGACTATTGATCATATATTAATGGATATAGTTTTGATTGGTTTAATTCTTAATGCCGATCAGATCACCTGATTGGCTACTGAAAAGCAAATGAAAGGTTTGGACATTTATTCAAATTGTACTCAGTACTCAACTATGATTTTAAAAGTAACTAAGTGCATAGTGTAATGTATACTTAAGTACAAGTAAAAGTACAGTCTTGTAAATCTACCCATAAAAGTACAGGTACCCAAAAAAAACTACTTAATGACAGTAACCCATGCAAAATAGACGTTTTTCATACCAACATTTTTGCAAAGTGATGTGTGCAGCATTCAAAGTGGTTCTGAGATTGAGGAATTTTAAAAAAATTTAAATAATATTTTGTATTCAGGATGATTCAAGACACTGCATCACCCTGACTGGGTTTATTTCACAATAATGAGCAGCTCACTGTACATTATCCCGATTATTACAGGGTTACTTACAAAATAAATAAATAATTTGACACAAAATGTTGATTTAAAAATGATTTTGTTGTTAAAAAAAACATTTATTGCTCATCAAGAGTCTCTGATCAGAACTGTGTCCATAGCAACGGTCTGTTATACATAGCAACAGTCTAAAAAACAAACTAACAAATGTTGTGGCATCAAGTCTTAGTCAGGGAGTCAACAGCAGAACATTTAAAAATAGATGTTGTATTTTAATATAATGTTTTTTTTTTTAAATATCTTTTACCCCGTAGTTGTGCATTTTGCCATGATATTCAGTTAGGACATGCTGAGATACGACACCATCTAGGAGGACTTGGACAACTTCCTAAAATGTTATGGATCCTCCTCAAAGGCGAACTGGATCAATCCAGAGACAAGATGCAAGCGTCTCTGACCTCCCCATGCCCCTGATTGCAGATGAAACGCACGTTTACGAGTACCTTGAGGTTTTTCCTGAAGAACGTGAAGAAAATGTGTATGAGACCACCTTGGCTGGGCTCATCACCCCGACTGAATCCCAACCCAAACCCCCAGATCGCCAAAGCACGAACAGGCCTCGTCCCATCCGCGCCCCTCCCCCTCCACCCCGAAACAGGCTTTCTACCTCCTCCTCCACAGATGGGCCCCCTCCAGTGCCTCCCAGGACGCGATTACCCCCACCTATGAGCAGAAGGCCACTTTCCTGTGACCTCACCGAGCCTGCTCACAGACTGAATCGCTCCAGGACAGAAGTACACAATCATGTGAGTATCTCTAGTAGTTTCTCCCTCAGCAAAGACAAAGAGTTCCTTTATGATTCAAAAAAAAATGACCCAAATTAATCTTTTTTTCTTTTTTTCATATCAGGACCCATGGGCCATCCAACTGTTAGACACTCCTCAAGGCAGCACCAAGACTCTGACTTCTTTTTGTGCTGCAACTTCAAAGTAAGAGAGTGAAAAATAAGTTCCTAAATATTTAGAGTAGTTCATTTTTCCATATCCGTACAGTATATGATGATTTTGAACAGTTGTGTTTAAGATATCCACCCTCAGCTCTCAGAATGACAAACAACAGTAGTCACAGGACTTTAAATATGAAAATATCCCCTATTTGCGACGTATTTTAATGAAGTAATGATATGATTTCTGCTCAACATTGTTTTTGTACCGTCACTGAGCTGAAATGAGTCATGCTCTTGTTCATACAAAGTGTGGAACATGTTTGTCATCATACTTTCACTTTCACAGTGGTAACCTGTTTTTTGTTTTCCCCGTCTCTGGCAGGCTAACGTCACAGTACAAGCACACAGACACTGTTCACAACTCAGGCGTGGTCTGGGGTCGATTGTTTCAAATCCACCCTGCCCTGCTGCAGCAGGTGGAGGTGACTGTCAGCGTGGCCAGGGAGTGGGAAAATCACCAGCTCCCCTTCCCCACCATAGGTAAGATTAATCAACATAGTACCAGAGTCACTTAGAATCCTTTTTTTTAACCCCCGGAGAATTAAAGCTGCGGTAGGCAGTTTAAACTTTAACCTTTCAGCATAATGTGATTAAAGTAGTCTGAGAGAGAAAACTGTAGAAAATCTAGTCTGTGACAGTTGATAAGATAATTGATTTTTGAGTCTTTCCAGTAACTAATGTAAGTATCTGATGACCTGGGAGTGAAACTCAACAATCAACTGTCTCTCTCCAGAATTACTTACTGCACTTTAAGAGATTTGAGCCTAATTAGAAGTTTAATTTCATTTGATGTCACACCTAAGAATTAAAATATGACCATAATAATGTATGTTGTTTGATTTATCACTTTTTTGTCCATGGTTGGTTGCAGAGATGGAAGAATTACTCAGATCCTTTACTTGCTAAATATACTATAAGGAGCTTTTCACTGGTCATTAAACCGTCTAAGTTTAATACTTGAAGCCTCCATATGACCTTCATAAGCAAACAAAACCATTTGCGAAAAGATTGCCATTTTTTTCCACATATAAATACCCAGGAGGGCAAAGGTTACCCTGATATTCTTACCCTGACTCTAACCATTCACTAAACCTGATCCCCCCCCAACCAACGAAGGCAGTGACAAAAACAAAAGTGTTGCATATTTTTACTAACAGCTCTCTTGTAAATGTAGTTGGGTAAAAAGCACAGTAATTCCCTCTAAAATGAGGAGCAGAAGTATAAAGTTGCTGCACCAGTACCTCAGAATCAGTGCTGGAACCTCACAAAGTAAATTTACTCAAGAACTATACTTGAGCTACTTTATACTTTGACTCTGAATATTGGACTTTTTACTTGATGTAACTACATTTATTTTATAACTCTGATATACATACAACTAATTACTAACTACAACATTAAAAAGCTCTTACATGCATTTCCTATTGATAAAAACTGAATAATATTCTGTGATAATATAACACAGTTTTTTGCTAATTATATTTACTTTTACTGAAGTAGTATTTTGAATTGAGGACTTTACCTTGCTCTTTACTCCAGCAAACTGTCTAACTTGCAATATATCATTCACTTGCAACGTTTCTGTCTTGTCTAATAGATGTGCAAAGTGTTTCCTTTGTACTTTGACTCAAGTAAAAGAAATTACTTCCTCCATCGCTGCTCAAAATTGACTTGTTAACAGTCTGCCTCTGCATGGTTGCTGTGCACTACGGTATCTGGGGACACTTGAGCCCTTTTCTTTAGTCACTGCACGTGTTGGCAGGAGTTTGCGGACTCTGACCTCTAATCTCTTATCCAGTGAACAGGACAGTGAAGAGTCTGATTGATGAAATCTTCCAGCTGCTGGACCTCACTCCCAGTGCAAGCGGGCATTTTGTTTTGAAACTGTGCAACTCTGACGAGTATCTCCGAAAGTAAGTCACTAATCCAGAAACGTTTCAACTACGAGCTGTGAAGTTCCAGTCTATCATGTTCTATTCAAACATCACGTGTTCTCACATTCATTGTTTAATTTGGTGTTTCCTCAGTGAAGAACTGCTGGGTGTGCATGAGACTATTCAGATGTACGCCAAGTTTAAACTAACAGTGCCCCTCCGACTGCTCCACATAAACAGCCTCAAACACCGTCTGACCAGAGATGTAAGTCAGTTCAAACTCCTTCTCAGTTCTCACCCACAGCATTGATCATTTACCAAGAATGAGTGGCCTGTCTTCAGTCTTGAAACCCTGCTTTCACACACACACACACCTGTGCCCAGCCCCTTTCTAACTTTGTTATCATCAGGGCTGTAAAAACCTCCACCCTGAGTTTTTGACTTTGTTCTGTTTACACATCACGTCATGGCTGGTGGCACTGAGCAGCAAGAATGAAATAGTATAAAGGTGAACCAAGCAATCGCTAGATTTATAGTTATAAAAATACAATTAATGCTGTTTAATGATTCTATATTCTTTAACTGCAACCATTAGTCAAAAACAAACAAATAAATCAAGATGTTTTATATAAATTTACCTTTATTCCTTTTTATATTTGTAATAATTTGAATAATGCAGCTGCTCTATTCTTGTGTGTACTTTAAATTTCAAAATAAGCTGCAAACAAATGTATGATGCATTTAATGGAAAATCCATAAAAAATGTTAAATAAAATGAATTTATCTTTATATATAGTTTTGAGATTGTGTCTTATATATTTTGCTGAGCAAACCTGAACAAGTCTCAAGAGAAACACGCTGTTTGCAGTGGTTTATGCCAAGATCATAAAAAAAATACCACACAATAAATTGCCCCAATCAATAATCAGTATTTCAATCAATGTTTCTTCTTCAAGGGGGAGGACGACATAGCCTCATGCCAGCTGTACCCACTCCTGCGCCCTGTCAGCGTCTTCAACACCTGCAAGTAAGATGTCAAGCAGTCCTGCCTCCCACATCAGCTTTGTGAGACGGTTTCAATAATAACAACTGTTCAGTGGGTCATGTGTCAACCGGCGTCTGTTTGTAGAAAACATTAGGAGAGGCAGCCTTGCTATGTGGTTTCCTACCACTTTGCCACCTGCATGTGTTTAACCTTTCCCCCCTCTGTCAGGTTGAGCCTGCAGGATGTGCTCAGCAGCTACAACAGAGAGGTGACAGAGCTGATGAGATGTAAGGTCAGTAAAGACAGGATAACCACACATATCCACCAGTGATTCTTTGCATTTTGCTTTTCATTTGTAAACATTTATGATGCCGGGTTCACCACCTTTGCATCAGTAGGAGTGACGAATCCTAACCTGACTTTCTGATATTTGTCTTTCCGTCTATAGTCTGGGATGAACGTTAATGTGCTCGTGGGCTGTGTTCGCACCATCACCAATCTTCTGTGTGGGCTCTCAAGTCAGGAGTTGGAGGACACTATTGGCAGGCTTAACCGAATCAATCCCATACCTCTGGTAGGATATCACATACATTTGTGACACTTGTGTGATAAACGACTACTCAAAGCTGGGCTACACAGTTTACGTTTGGCGTCATTGGGCAACCTTGAATAACCTTTAAGCATATTGTGGTCTGAGAGAAAACTAGATTTCTGCTCCTCCTCTTGGCTGTTTCCAGGCTGTAGAAAATCTAGCCTGTGAAGGCAGACATTGAGCAACCACAGGTTGGTAAAAGCAGTTGATTGTTGAGGCTCATTCCATAAACATCAGTAATGACCTAGAAATGAGACTCAACAATCAACTGTCTTTCTCCAAAACTGGTTACGGCACCTTTACATACAGAGCAATCCTATCGGTTTTCTTATATGCAGAAGTATTGTGACGCTGCAGTGAAACAAAAAAAATCCTTTATTAATATTACAAACTTGTGCTTCTTTATCTTTTTTTGTAGAGTCATGATGAAATGTCCGAGTGTGAAACCGGTAAGTAACATTCACTCAACAATAATGCCTTTGCTATGTATGCATATTTAGAATTTTTTGATTTTTGTGTTTGATAGCCAAATCAGGGATATTGCAGTTATATGGTACGTGTCTTCACTGAGCCAATGAGAACCTCACCCCTCCACCCCCAATCACCATACTGACCTACTTTTAGTCTTATAATCCTGAGTTTACGAACTATATGCAATTCTGCAAGAAACATCAGGCATTGAAGTGCTACAAGACCATTCACTGGATGGTCCTAGATATTAACTCTGTTGGAAAACACATTTAGCTTATTTTTAAGACTTTTTTAACAAAAGTTTCAAAAATATACACAGTCAAGACAATAGATCACAAAACAGAGCAAGGTAAAATCAAGCGCAGTTCCTGGTCTGGTTGTATTTCTTTATCACAGATAGGTGAAAAACACTCAAACACAGCAGCCTAGAACGTAACCAGGGCTGGATAAGGCCAAAGTATGCAAGCGGGTGGCTCCGTCTTAATGATAAGGAGAGCAAGTTGTGTGTGTTCCTGGAAACAGCTCAGCAAGTTTGCTTTTTGAGAGGAGGAGTCGTCTGTTGTTGCAACAACCTCATGTCTTAGGAAAACATGTTAAAAATACATGTAGATGAAATGATGCAGTGATGCAAAACAATGATGGTTTGTAATCATCTAAAATTTCCATTTAGTGAAATTTAGTGTCTGTTGTATGGAGAGCAGTGAATGATGGAAGGATTTTGGACACTGCCAAGGTTTCTATTTTTAAGCTTTATTTTAAGTCCCCCTATTTAGTATTGATAAGCCGTATTAGCATTTTATAAATGGTTTATATATCACCAGACAAACACAAACATCTGAGAAAATTAAAAGCTTAACCTGACAATCAGATATACATACATGTACATGCATACATGCTTATCTTGTTGTTACAGAGTGCTGTTGACCTATATATGACAGTAGGTTTTATACTGCTCGTAAATCCTAAATAAGGGGACTTACAGTGTCGCCTGTTTGATATATTAACATTGTGATTGTCTAAACTGATGTTTCTTGTCTGTTTTTTTAGCCATGCTCATGCTCCACAGTGCGCTGCTAAAAGTGCTGCAGATCTTCTTTGAAAACTTCCATTCAAACTTCAGAGGTCAGGGGGTCACCGGCAAACCACAAATACTTGACGTGGAGGGCAACACTGAAATCTTCCAGTTCAATATCGCCGCTCTCTACCAACTACAGCTCCCCTGGATGACCACGTACGTGTGCATTTATGGTCTCAGACGGGCACTGATGCATTTTGTGTGCATGTATTTACACACACACACAGAAACACAAACACGTGCACACACGGGCATAAATGAACCACATCCCTGATAAGAACACTGGTTTCCTTTCTCTTTTCCTCTCCATTATTTTTAGTTATGAGTGCTTCTCTGTTTCCTGCGAGTTAACATACGGAGGAGCAAAGATCTGTGACACGGGCGTTTCTGAAAACATCAGCACGGCCTTGTCGTATGGAAACAAGATCCAGTGTAATCGCATGTAAGACTGTGTTATTAAAAAAATGTTATTTTACTGTTTCCTTGTTCCCATAAAAAGTGCTTTGTCATTGATAAAGAAGTGAAAGTGGATTTAGTAGAATCATCTTACTCTCCTTGCTTCTTTGAGTAACTATGTGATCCTTAAGTGTTCATAAGTGTCTGTGAGAAATGATCTATATCAGTTCATTTTAATACAGATTTGTAAGAAAATTATAAAAGAGTTGAGAGAAAAAAAGAGGAGAATTATTTTTACAGTATAGCATAAACAGATTTTGTGTCTGTTTTTTGATTTTAGGATGGTGTTCCCTGTTCCAGTGAATCAGCTGCCGTACGAGTGCATGTTGACGTTTCACCTCAAGGGCTGCAAGCGAGGCTCCAAGAACCCTGAGCTTTTAGGCTGGGCTGTGCTGCCTCTTTACAGCGACAGGTGGGTGTTGACACAACGTTTACAGCATCTCATAAAAGTTTTTGACTAAATGATAATGCAGGGGGAGGCGGAGGGGGGGAGTTATGGTTCTAATAGCAGGCAGCAGTACAGCAGTGAGTTCTTCGGAAGCCTATTTCCGTCAATGTGATGGGAAAAAATAATGGATCCTGTAAGTCATTATAATGAGAAACTTCCTCAAAATAATGACTAAGTATCTCAAAATAATGTCAAGTTATAGTCATAGTTATTTGCTTGCACATTTTTGTGCTTGGTAAATGTTTAAATGCAGATTTGACTTTGCATATCAGTTCATTCTTCTCCTATTAAGTACCATATCCATTGAAGGTCACTGTTGTTATTTATAACTTTTTTTCTATAATTGTTAAGTGCTTCTAAAGTGCATTTCATGAACTCAGCTTTTTGACCTGAGCACTTAAACACAGTGATATAAACAGTAACATACTAATATTTGTGGTCTGTGTGTGTCTAGGACTCTGGTGATGGGGACCATTCTGCTCAGCATGTCCACACTGTCAGAGCTGTCTGCCCCTCCCTCTCCTGCTCTGCACGACAGCCACAGACAACCTGTAGGGGTCATTCTGCAGGTTAGTAGCACTCTGCCCCCTATTTACCAAAACACAAGCAA
The DNA here is from genome assembly GCA_027495735.1 of Lutjanus campechanus. Taxonomy (NCBI): domain Eukaryota; kingdom Metazoa; phylum Chordata; class Actinopteri; order Lutjaniformes; family Lutjanidae; genus Lutjanus; species Lutjanus campechanus. The sequence continues at coordinate 27,389 of JAJHUR010080671.1, read as the reverse complement.
CGCCACATCACCTGCTCAACCATTCATCCTCTGATGGCTCCCCAGCTCCAGTTTCAGGATCAGTATGAGTGGAAGTATCAGAGGCCCATCGCGCTCCCTGGTCCAGACTTATTCAGTCAGCCTTTTGAGGATGTGCAAAAGAAAATGCTGGAGATCTCTAAGAAACACTGCATCTGCTTGTGAGTGCAAGAATTATATTATATTGTTATATATATCATACTATACATGTGTGTGTACCATGTTCAGAGTTTCATTAATCATCTTTTCAGCTCTAAAATGAAGATTTCTTTTCCCCGTGTTTTTCTTGCTTTCTGTATGCATGAACAAATTCCTGAAATGATCTCTTTTTCCTCAGTCTAACACCAAATGAGAAGGCTTTCCTCTGGAGTAAGCGTTATTGTAGTGACAAAGCAAGCACTTTCCTCCACCTGCTGCTGGGTGGAGCCCCCCGGTGGCAGCCTGAAGACCTGACAGAAATCTATACAGTTGTGGAGAACTGGCCCATCCATCTTCCTGAGGAGGCCCTCTTCCTGCTCGGTGACAGGTGGGTGACTTTGCATAATGACACTCTCATTATGCAAAGTTGCAAGAAGCACCACTAATAGATAACTTACAGTATAGCACATGAAGAAAGGCTTGTTGTGTTGTTTGTTTGGTGCTGCGATGTGTTTTGGTTCACGGCTACAGTATGTCTTGCAGTAGTGAAAGTGAAAGTAGTAATAAAACAGAGTGTACATACTCTTTTACATACATGTAAAAGCATTCAAGATCTTACTTGAGTGAAAATACCTAAGTATTTGCATCAAAAGTACCCAAAAAACTACTCATGAAAAATGTTCAGTGATGCATTAATGTGTAGTTTCAGTATGCTCAGTGATTTCCATATGAGTTTTTGGTCACAAAAAGACCAAAGACTGCACTATATCAATCTATATCAGTATCATCTATACTAATATCTGACTTGACAGATCATACTGTAGAAGTGTTTAATTTGAATTCTTAGGCAAATGTTCTATAAAAGCCAAAGTATGTTTGTGAAGTTTTTTGAACATTTGAAGAGCCAGAACTGTTGCCGGTCAGATCGGGTTCCGTCAGAGCTCTGGAATATTAAATCATCCACCTTTGATCACTGCATCTGAGCCTTTCTGACCCTCAGCTCTACATAAACTACATTTTATACTCTGGCAGCAACTTCTTTTTAAAATACAAAAATGTGAAATGATCTCTTATCTTATCGGTATTGGCCATGAGAAGAAGGGAATCAGTATTGGCTGAAAAAAAAAATCCATATCATGCATCCCTAAAAAGAACGTTTCTGCTGCGCTGACAGACTCTCCTCCCGGCTGTTTCTGTCCTTCATTGACTGTCTCGCTGTGGAACCGGCACATAAAAGAAAAGGTTGAAAGGGCAAAATGATTAAAAATAATCAAACTCACTGAAAGGGGCTTCTCCTTTCAGAGAGGGTGCACTCTTTTGAGTTTATATACCACTAAGAATGTTCTCAAACACAGAGCTCAAGTACCTGTAATATCTGACAATTTAAACACTCTCATCATGTCTGTGATGTTATCTCTGATAAATCTGAATCAATGATTAAATGTTACATTTACGGGGCTTTTTTTTTGGCAGAAATGTAATATATTCATGAGTATGTTTTGGTGTATAGTGTATAATTACCTGGAAATAAGAATCATTGCATTTTCGATATTTTAGAATGAGTTGTTTACATCTACAGAGAGTGCAGGTCCTGTTCCAAGGAGGTCGCCATGTTGCAATGCCATGTTTCTACAGTAGCCCAGACAGACAAACCAATCTCTGGATCTAGATGTGGCCTTTTGCGTTTTTTTTGCAAGTTTCGTACCATAGTTTCTCCTCCATGCGCCTACATGAAAGGTGTGGATGAACTTGCAGTCTGCAAGCTCACTACCAGATGCCGCTAAATCCTGCACACTGGTCCTTTAACTCTTTAACAGTAGTGACGGTTTTGTTTATATATATTTTTGTTCAGTTTTCATGATCAGACTGTCCGGAAGGCTGCAGTTGACTACTTTGGACTGATACCAGATGGAGAGCTGGAGTTGTTTCTGCCACAGCTGGTCCAGGTAAGCACGCTCGCCACTAACTGTTCCACCCTCTTGAGTGACAAAATACTATAAACATGTTGCACGCTTGCACACATTCATCTCTGTTATCCTCCCTGTTTCATTGTCTTCAGAGGTTATTATTTCAGCACAGGACCAAGTCAGTGTTTTAAATATGAGAATAGGTGACACACTGCAGTTCCCTCAGTGGTTTGATGTTAGTTCGATTAGTCATTGTGTCCTCTGCTCCAGGCTCTGAGGAGTGAGTGGGAGTTGGACGGACCCCTGGTGATGCTGCTGTTGGAGAGATCACTGAAGAACATACAGATTGCCCAGCAACTGTACTGGTGAGCAGCAGAGTCACACATCAAACACTGTAATGTTACCTAGGGAATGAATGGAACGCCACATTAGGCACAATGTGTTTTTATCTTTGCTTTTATATTCTTTTGTGTTGTTTCGGTGCTCAGTATTTTCTCTGCAGCACAGACAGTAAAGTTTTAGCGTTTATTAATGTTTCATTTGCTGGCAGGCTGCTGGAGGACGCCCACAGCGAACCGTACTACCGGAGCTGGTTCAGTAAGGTTCAGGCTGCGCTTCGGCACTGCTGTGGTCGGGCACTGAGGCAAGAACTGGAGCAAGAGACACGCCTGGTGTCTGTGCTCATGCAGACGGCCGAGAAGGTTCGCACTGCTGACAAGACTCGCCGTAAGGTCTGTAAACCTTTAATAATTTATTCCCTCAGTTGCTTGTAATCTTCCATTATTATGACTAATTTATAACAGATTTTTGTTAGTTATCGCATTTTGTGTATTTCTCTGCAGGATGTTTTGAAGAAAGAAAAAGTGAAGATTGAGGAGTTCTTCAGAGATGGGATCAGTTGTTGTCTGCCACTGGATCTTGCAGTCCGTGTAAAGGCGTTGGACTCGGATGTAAGATCGCTTAACGGCACATTACACCTTTTATGTCATTACTGTAATCTAATATCCACACAGTTTGATAGCAGGAGTGTTTACTCGTGTGATATGCTGCTCACAGGCCTGTAAGTTCTACAACTCCAATGCTGCTCCTCTGGGCATCTCATTCATCTGCTCTGACCCTCTGGCCAAGAACATCAGTGTCATCTGCAAGGTTGGTAAAATGAAAGAATATTAATTTTCATATTCTATTTCTCTTACGTAGACAAACAAGGTATGAACACGTCTTATCTGTAAAAGTCTGCCTTTCTTTACTGGGTTAAATTTTGAGTGAATGTCATGAATTCTTTTAATTAGCTTGTTATTACGTGGCACTTCAGAATGAAGTGTTTTTTGCATGAGGCGCATTACGTTTTAGTCTTGTCTCCTTTGAGGTGAAATCAAAGTTCACGGTCGGTTACAGAGCAGCTTACGCAAACGGCTGAACACAAGACTACTTGTGAAATGGCACTTCAGCTGTGTTGAGTCAAAAACACAACCTTTTTAGTAAACTGTTGTCACTACACCATTAAATGTGTTGCTCAGACAGGAGATAACCTGCGTCAGGACATGCTGGTACTTCAGATCGTCCGTGTGATGGACAGGATTTGGCTTGAGGAGGGGCTGGACCTGCGAATGATCACCTTCAGGTGTCTGTCTACAGGCAGAGCTCAGGGTCAGTTTATTTGTTTTTGAATGCACAGTTAACAGTTCCTTTGTCTTATATCTTTGTGGCTGTGAATTAATGTTTTTCCACGTATGTTCCATGTGGTTTTCAGGCCTGGTGGAATTGGTTCCAGAGGCAGTGACCCTTGGGAAGATTCATCAGGAGTGGGGTCTGGGCGGGACCCTTCGAGAAGACACGCTAGAGAAATGGTTCCACATGTGGAACAAAACTAAGGAGGACTATGAGAAGGTTAACACCACAACGGAATCTTTGATAACCGTACGCCTGAATATTCACCTTTTCTTTTCTCTAACAGTCTCCTACTGTGCACGTGTAGGCTGTGATGAACTTCATCCACTCGTGTGCAGGGTGGTGCGTGGCTACATTCATCCTGGGGATCTGTGACCGCCACAATGACAACATCATGTTGAAACACAGTGGACACATGTTTCACATCGACTTTGGCAAGATTATGGGCAATGCACAGAAGTTTGGAAGCTTTAAAAGGCAAGTCAATAAAAAGGCAAACAGCATTTTGGAGGTGAAAGGATGCTGAAAAGTATAAAGAAAAATAGGGGAAATTCAGGTTCAAACAGGTTTCAGGCTTCACAAAGTCACTTCACCTAGTTTAATTCTGTTTAAAGACAGAATCAGCACCAAGCACACACTTGTTTCATTTTCATAAAGCCTGCAGCATTTAAATAATTGCACATTCAGTTCCACCACCAAGGGGTTTTTGTAGAGCACATTGAGCTGGACTTGTGTGACCAAGTTCACGTCAGTTGGACTTAAGGTGTTAGGGGCATGGTGATTCTAACCATTGGGGCTCGAACCCTAATAATGTGAATTAACAAGAACCTTCCCTGCTCTTTTTGCAACAATAGAGACCGATCACCGTTCATCTTTTCATCTGAGATGCAGCACTTCATCACAGGCGGAGGGGAAAAGCCTCAGCGCTTGCATCGCTTTGTGGAGCTCTGCTGTGAAGCTTACAACATCATCAGAAAGCGCTCTGCACTCATACTCAGCTTGTTGGAGCTGGTAAGACTTTTGCTCAATAACAACACCAAGCTTACATTTATATCTGAGAATTTGATGATATTAATGTAAAACTTCTTTTTATTCATGGTGTGCATGTGGTTTCTAGATGCTACATGCAGGAATGCCAGAACTGAAGGACTCTAATGACCTGCAGTATGTCCAAAACAACCTCAGACCTCGTGACACTGACCTGGAGGCCACATCCTACTTTACAAAGTAATTTAACACAAATAAACCCAGTTTTCAAAATATCCTATATTTTATTTCTGCCGCTGTATTAATCTGATTCTTTTTATTAACGGTTTGATGTAGGAAGATCAAGGAAAGCATGGGCTGTTTTGCAGTCAAGTTTAACTTCTTGACACACACCATGGCTCAAGGGAAGAAACAGGAATCATTCACGCGGAACGGCATCCCCGCTCCCAGCACCAACATCCAAGAAGCCGTCATCCAGGGATACAGCGTCAAGGGAAAAGATGTGGTGAGGCTGCATGTTGCTCATTGTGCTCCGGTAATTCAGACAAAATGTCACTGAGAAAGCGCTGCAGATCTTTCTGTTAGATCCTAATAGCCAGGGGAGCTGATGAAACACCTGCTGCTGACAGCAGGTTCACACATTTGTGTTCTTGGAGGAATAACCTGTGGCTCTCAGCTGACTGTGTGTACGTGTGTGTGTGTGTGTGTCACTAATGGCCTCCAAGGCAGCAGGGTTCTTTAGAAAGTCTTTCCTTCACTCTCCAGAGTCATGTGAGGAGTATTACATGGGTTTGTTGGCATGTCACTGCTCTTTGATTAGAATAGGCTCCCTTTTGTCCATTGAAACTGTTGCTAGGCAGTGATGGAGCGCCTTGTCAGTCAATAGAAGCACAGAGATTTGTCCAATGACAATGACAAGTATCATTCATTCAGATATTTTTATAAAGGCAGAATAAATAAAGTGTTTCCTAGGAGATCAGTAAATGTTACAGAGGAAATAGACAACTTTTTTGGTTTAACTATCATCATTATGAAGATTTATGAACATATTTCTTTTACTGTCTCTCCATTATAGACTAAATAAATTAGCAAAATCGCACTTTTTCTCCTAATGTCTTCTTCTAACATTACTCCCCTCTCTACCCCAACGCCAACCCCTGCTTCAGTTGCTTGATTATGCAAAGCAACAGGCTAACTTTAGTCAGACTTTGGTATTACTATGCAATGCATGTCATTACAATAGCTTTTAATTTACCTCTTCAGCGAACATGTTTCTGTGTTATCTCTTATTTCCAAAGTAATGTTGATAATTCCTTCATGGAGCTTTGCTCTGAGGAAACAGACAGTGATCTGGTGTAGTGTAGGCTACACATGTTGTAGCCTACACAACGCTAGGGGGACGCTAGGGGGAGAGTTGAAAACTCCACACTTTTTAAGATGGATAGATATACTTAATTGCTCTTGAGAAGTACTCAAAAATACACAAATAAATACAAATAAATACAACTCACGTTTGGCGTCTACGCTCCGACCTCAACACTCCTCGCAGATCACGTCTACATAGAGATATTGAGGAGTGATGAACACATATCTTGGACCACCCTGTTGGAGTCTGCAGGTGGATGTTCGTGGGGCTGAATGAACAAGGCAGTGACACTGTTGCAAGGCAGCAATGGCACTGACAGTCAGAGGGAGAGATGGGAGGTTTTAGCAGTTTAAATAGACCGCCAGATCGAAAGGGTGCGTTTGGTATGCACTACAGAGTGTGAGGTGTGTCTCGTGTGATTGCCGTGCAGCTCGAGTTGACTGAACTAGATCACAGGCGCCGCTACATTAGTGCACGAATACAAAAATATACTCCCGGAGGAATTAATCAGTTTTTGGGTCAATACTGCAGCTCAGCCTGCTTAACCTCTGTTTATTTTAGGCTGCTGTTTCAAATTCCAACTAATAAAGGCACAAAGAAGTCAGTTTACACTGCTGAGCCCTGTATTATCTGCCTGATGGTAACGGCTCATACTTTGAATTCTCTTTACCTGTTCAGCTACACACTGGTCAGAGAGACACTGAAGAATATAATGGCAGATAATTTTCATCCCAGTCTGAACCAAATGCAATAACTTTGATCTTGATGGTATGTTATTGCTTTGGACTCTGGCTAATTCCTTTCAGAATGCAATTATAAAACTGATGAAATATTTAACAGTAAAACCGTGATAAAGAAGTTACTTGGTTAGGACTGATTTTTATTATACTGTAGAAGGCACTGTAAAAGCTCATGCTCATGCAACTTCAAAATTTAATTTCCAAAAACAAAATGTTAAACATTCCTGCTTCATCACCATGTTAAGGTTTAATTCACTTGTTTACAGACATACTTTAAAAACTGTAATTATGAGATGCTTTACAGATCATTGAGGGCAAACACTCCCTCGAGTGTTTGCCTTCTTTTAAGAGATTTAAAGAGTGCAGGCCAGTTACCAACGAGCACTAGAGTTTGCTGTTGATGTGAATCCACCTGCCTGGAGCTTCAACATGAATCCTGAGTTATCAACAGTCTTTTATTCGCCCTGCAACCTAATGAAATAATTTGTCTTCTCTGATTTGCAGATCTATGACCTGAGAGTAACCATTCATGACGGTTTTCTGAACAGAGAGAAGACATATGGTCAGTTGGAACAGATCCATAAGCAGCTGCAGAAATACTTTATTGAATCTACTTTGCCTCAGTGAGTGAAGATTTTTTTATTAAATATTTTCTTTCACAATAAGGAATAATAAACTTGATGCATGTCTTAACTTCTTCTCCCTTACAGGTTTCCCAGCTGGTATAAGATGTCATTCACCCCACGCAACAGGGTGTCTCATCTGAATAAGTATCTAAAACAGCTTTTTGAGGGACCATGCAAGGGAGTAAGTTGTTTCTGTCAGTGGTTGATTTCTCTCAGCAACCTCTTGTTATACTTGGCTCTGACTTGCAAATCTGCTTTGCTCTGCAGAATGAATATGTGTGCAGCTTGTTCCTCGATGGCCCCAATATAGTCCAAGAGAGTGTGGTGACAGGTAATTTTCTGCTCTTAAATATTAAAAACAAGAGAGTTCGAGGAAAAGAAATGTCATGGTAAAGTTAATATTTGGAATGTGAGGCCTGATGCTGTCTTGAGGAAATTCTGATGGCAGTCCATTATGCTGTATGCATTATTACTGGCACTGATGTGCTGATTCATTGCAGGAGCCCGTCCTCAGATTCAGCTCATCATTTCTTACTCTGACTTTAAGCTCTTGGTCTTGGTAAAACATCTGAAGAATGTCGTGAGTATCCTTTACTCCTATTATTGCATTGTTTGTAGCATTTAACAAGAGGAAAACATTTAGTAAATGTGTTCTCTGATAAAATACTTCATGGTGTGCACTCAAGAGCAGGCTGTCCCTTCTGCCCTTTTTTCTCTTTTCAACAGAAGCAGGCAAACGGTGCTAACCCCGACGCCTACGTGGTCACGCGTCTGAGGCCGGATCCCAAGCAGCGGTCCAAGAAGAAGACAAAGGTGGTCCGCAATAATGACAACCCCACGTTCAATGAACTGGTACATATTTCATCCTTCCTATCTTCTATCAACGATTTTGTGCAGTCACAATATCCTTTTCCGTTAGATCAGTCAACCAGTGAGCTACAAAGCCAGTTGTTTTTATACCTGAAAGTGCTCAAGAATTCAAATTTTAAAAAAAGTAAAATTGAAATGCATAATTTCAATGATGAGTTCTGTTTGAATATTACCACACCGATCATGACACATCATCACATAGAGACAAACCTGTTCGATAGCTTTCATTCCCTCGGATGCAGTGACACGAAATAGATTAGTTTTCTACAGTGATGTGGGAGACAACCCTGCACCAGTAAAAGCTCATCAGTGTGTGGTGAGGAACGATGGCCCTGGATACATTAAATTTAAATTCATAATGGCCGGCAGTGATGCTGAGCAGAAAGCACAGTGTGTTGAAAGTGGTGAAACCCTGACACAACCCAGTTTAGTTTTTCTCCTTTTGTTTGTCATGTTATAATGCCCAAAATCACATATTTGCCTTAAAGGAATTTACAAACTGTACAATTACGACACCCTCTACTCTTAGACTCTTGATTCAGATAAAGAGGGAGCAGAAAGCCTTGCAGTACATGTCTTTTGTACAGATAACGCCTTCCTGTTCCATAATGGCCTAACAGAACTTGAACATTAATGATGTTCATAAATGCTCTTTCATTTGAATCAAAGAATGTGGATTTCTTTTTTTTTTTTGTACATCCAGTCCCTCTCAAGATAAAGTGCTACCACTCAAAGCTCTAAATATTCACTATATGTTCACTTTTAATGTATGCTCTGCCTGCGGCGCTGTTCTCCTCACTGTGAGTCTGATGTGATCTTTGAGTGTTGAACCCTGCAGACTCTGACCAGAAGCTTTTCACATATTTAACCCCCTCTCTTACTACGTGAAGCCTTAATGGAGCCACATAGAAGGAAACAAAACAAAAGCTCAAATCCTCACATAAAAGCCAAACTGTACAAAAGACATAACCTCAAATCACTGCACGTTCTGAATTTAGAGCCGTTCGATGACTAAAATATCTGCCTCTTATTCACAGCTGGAGTACAGTTGTGTGCCACTGCTGGATGGGATGGTGCTGGAGGTGACGGTGAAGAGCAAGAAGACTTTTGTGGCTGCGACCAACATTAGACTGGAGAAGGAGATACTTGACAAGGAAACCTGGTTTCCACTCGGGAACTGTGCAATCTGACCTCACAGGTGGAGAGAGCTGCACTGTGAGCCCGCTGCCAGCAGGGGGTGCAGCCACACAAAGATTTCTCAGACTGCATGAGTGAGACAAACTCACCTGAGCAGAAGAAAAGTGCACTCTCATTTATACCTATTTATCAGATGCAAATTAAACTCACTCCAGAGTTAAGTTTGCTGGCAGTCGACAATGTATTTGGATGAAGTTACAAAAAAAGAAGGCACTGTTTACTATATGAAGCATCGCTTAACTTAAATCTGTTTTGTTTTTTTTAATGTTAATCAAATGAAGGACAGTTGCTGATTAGTTGATTCTGGATGTGGCAACGATGATGGATGAAGGAAAGACACTACTTTTATTATCGTACTTGCACTTTCGTTTTTACTTTAACTTTGTTTTTATCTCTGTGAGTCAAAGCTGTCCTTGTAAATAAATGTGTGTGTAGTCGAGACTGTCGCTGGGACAGATTAAAGAGGAGGTGATGCAGAGCTGTTAGAGCCGCCTGCCTGATACCTGCCCAGACTGTGTTTGTCCCTTTGGGCTGTGTCAACGGGATGTCCTTGACCAGTGGAATTGGAGACGGGAGGCAGGAAGGGGGAGGGAGAGGCGGGTGTGTGAGCAGGATGACAACTCTGTCTCTCTGTCCTGAGGGGCTGAGTTAACACTCTCCCCCTCACTCCATCCTTTGTCTTATCCATCAGTGGCATTCAAACACAGTTATGCACATGCATGCACAAACACGCACAGGCAGACGCTCACAAATACCCCCGAAAAAGCTGCATCTCACACAGACACACTCGCGCACTCTTTCTAGAGCTGAGGCAGGTCTTCATGTTATCTTAATGCCATCCTCCTCCTGACAGGCCTGCTGACCCGCGCTCTCCTCCGCCTCATTCATAGGATTTAGTGATGAACGAGGATAGAAATAGACTTCCCTGCACTGGATTTGGTTCAATAATGTATACCTCTTTGAATGCTATTTATATTATTCCCTGCTGGGTCTTGCAGTGAGGTAAGCTTGGAAGAAAATGCTGGCTGCTACTCTTTCATTGTAGTATTCATGGAGTATTAATGGATCTTGGCATCACACGTCAGTTTCAGACCTTATAGGAGAATTGAATCTATTGTTTTGGAATATATAACAAATCCAAAAACAACACTTTGTCTTAAGATTGTCTTATGTGTGATCGGCTCTACCACAATAATTGCACTTGCATAAATTATTAATTATGTGATATTAATCTAATAACCAGCTCCAGCAGAGTTATTCTTCATTAGAGTGTCTTCTCAGCCCTGCTGGAACCTTCTGGTCTTTTCCTCTGCAGCACAGAGTGCAGGCAGCAGAGAAAAAAAGAAAGGCACATCTATTTTCTGACAATAAAACTGGTATTTATATCTGAGGAAATGGTGCTTTTGATTTATTTATATATTTTTGTTGTTGTTGTTGTTGCTGCATCAGCCACGCTTCTCTATCTGTTGGCGAGGTGTGTGCGTGTGTGTGAGAGTCTGATATGGAGAGCTGTTTTTAGGAATACCAAACAAAGACGAAGAGGGAGGCTGGATCCATGCTGCATCCGTCGCGGGACCGCAGAGGCACCCAGCGGTAGCCTGGAGGTGGAGAAGGAGGGGAGGGGTGAGAAAACAAATGTATGTATAGCAGCTAAATACACAAGCATCATATAGATATGTGGAAGCATTTCCATAAGAACTCAGAGACCTTCAGTAGTGCTGACGCTGTGAATGACAGGAAATACAATGATGGTCACACAGTGTCACCTGATGTAATTTAGCTCTTCATCTGACTCCCATCCCCTCGCCCGCTCTCACTCTTTGTGCCTGTGTGGCTCACCTTTCTTCAGGCTGGTGAAGGGCAGCGTGTACTGGCCCACAAACTCACTGCTGAGGAGGCCGGTCTGGTCTCGGACACAGAAGCGGATGAGGCAGAGCTCGGGGACGCTGATGCTGAAGTTCATGTCAGTGTCCCAGTGAGGACTCAGAGCTGGAATGGTAATCAAAATAAACCAGTTTGTTAAAATCAATAAGCATCAATAGGTTTACTTAAAGGAGCAGTGTGCAGGATTTAGTGAGCTTGACGATTATAAACACCTCATCTTACTGCCTATGGTGGCCGTGAAAGCCATGCCAAACACAAAATACCACATCAAGAGCCAGTGTTTGGTTTGTCCAGTCAGAATGAACAGAATGTGTAACGTCACCCATAATGAACCAACAGAGAATTATCCCCTGACTCAGCAGTTCTCTCTGGAGTTTCTTTTAACTCATTGTTTTGGTTTTGCAGCCTGCAACCTCTTAAATCTCACCGCTTTCACAGCATCATGACCGTACTGGAGCATTTAGCAGCTAAACAACCAGATATTTCCTTTGGGAGTTGTTGGAGACCAAAAGCAGAGATAAAGGAGAGCAAATATTGGACTTGCGTTCACTTGGTGGCCTCTGAGATGTGACTCCAAATGTATAAAAAACAATGTTGCACCATGTCTACATGGTAACCCTAGATTTGCAAAACTTCTGGACATGTGCACTTGATTCAGCACCTGTGCATGTAGGCTTTAGGAAGTCAGTCAGTCAGTCTTTCACTCAGGAGACCAGGGACTGCATCCTATGTGAAAACAGTGCTAACTTTTATTTTCAGACTTAGTTATTATTATACTTAATTATAATTATGATCTCTTTAAAATTATTTCAGTTTTCAATCACAGTTATATTAGGTTTGGGCACCAAAACTACTTTTACTACTACAAAAGATAATGGTCTGGGTTAGAATAATAAGTCAATGTTGACATAGTGTGTCACATGGGACACGAACAGCAAACTTCTCCCACATGTGAGCCACTTCAAAAGAAGAAAGAAAGAAGAAATGATGTGTGCAAATCTCACAAGAGTTTCGCTAATCTAGGAATACCATCTTAGACGTGACCACGCCCTTGTTTTTGCTTCTCCCAAGTGGCCAAAAATCTTGGTTTAAAATATTGCACAAGGTTACATTATTATAAAAGCGCAGACACAAGCAAAGCCTTTTTGGGAGAACTTGTCGTGACATGTCATTTTCAAGATGTCACCGATGAGGCTCTCAGGCTTAAACTATCTAAGCTCTTGTTTAGTCACGGTGCTTTGAAGGCGAAGAAACCTCACAGCAGAGGACATACAGGAGGAGTAGAGTTACCAAGACAGCTTCTGCTGTGAAAAACTCATTTGTTCATTTATGCAGCTTGTTGTTTAAAAAGATTTCACAGCGATGCTGGTGGCTATGTGAGGCTGTATTTGGTGCTTTGAACCACACGCTCACACCGCTAATATGCTGATGTTTACCGTGTGCGCCGTCTTAGTTTAGCTTTTTAACATGATAAAACTTGCTAATTAAAACTAAACACAACTGAGGCTGATGGTAATTTCATTAATTTGTCCACAGTTTTGCAGGGATTTGAATTCAAATTAACAACAGGGAAATTCAGGGAATCAACAAAGTTATTACAAAGTTATTCATCCTGTAGGGGACTGAATGTTATAATTTCATCTTAATCTTAGTTGTTTAGATATTTGAGTCTGGATCAAAGTGGTGAAGTGACTGACAACTGACACCTCCCTCCGCGGAGTGAATAAATAATTATCAGACCCGCAGTATGACGACGACACATGACAAGTGTTATTTGGATGAAAAGTTACAGTGACAAATGAGGAGAGCACACGTAGAGAACTAATGAGTCATTTCTGCCGCGACTCTGAATTAATTTCCGATTCAAAACAATTTTCTCAAGTTCCTCTGCAACATTCAAGTTTTAATCTAAATCCACATTCATTTGTATTCACCAGTGACCTTATCTGTTTCATAGTGTGAAACAATTTTATGATTTATGCCCATGCATAAGTGCTCTGCGCCCTCCAGGACTCTTAACTATCTCTCCCGCCCCCCCTCTCTCTCTCTCACCCCTCCTCTCCCTCTTCATCTCATCTCAGCAGCAGCAACACACAGTTGGATCTCATCGATGTTACGTCTTGATATTAAGTTCATTCTCATGTTGCCATTGCTTAAAATTAAAGCTCCAAATGTGCCGTGTTGTATGTTCTGTGTTGAACACCAGCTGAAATAACCTCGACAGCTGCAGGATTAACACACTGAACCACACATGAAAGTCTGGTATAGCAGCAGATATAAAAAAAAAAAAACAGTCATTTTCATATTTATCAGCCCCAGTCATTATGAATGTTGGTGATATGATACTGTAATACTTCTGTACACAAAAACTCTCTATCAAACTTATGCTGTTGCGCTTCATCGTGTGTGCCGTGACTGTCGGCTCCATGTTTCCAGTCATAGCAATAGTGCATGACAGACTTGTCTTCAAAGGAAATCCACTCATACATTTTGAAGAAACTCATCAGCACATTTTTCCTCAAAAGCCCGACAGCGGCTTACTGGGAAATAGATGTAAAAGGAAGGAAAAAACAAAAACAAAAGGAATGCTGCTGTCATAGAAAACTCCTAGAATCCAGTCGAGTCGGTTTACGTGTTTTCTCTCGAGTGTTTACATTCCTACAGTATGCAGGTACTCGACATGTTATCAGATGTCATTGTTGCATTGTGTTTGTATTTGTCTGCATCTTGAGATGGCATTGTCTGCCTGTTGGTTTGTCCAATACTGAATGGTCCTGAATGGATGTATTTTGATGTTCATGGCTTTCAGAGAATGGATCCAGCTGAATGAAGGGATCCCCTGACTTTTCCTCCAGAGCCACTATGACGTTGATGTTTGTGGATTTAAGTGAAATGTCTCAACAACTTTTGGATGGATTACCATGAAATTTAGTTCTGTCATTTATGTCCCCCTCGACTGTGACACCTTCTTCAGGTCAGAGTTTTAATTTGTGCAAAACTTTGTTTATGACCAAGTACCAAAGTGCCAAACTAATGTCATTCGCATTAGCCCCAGCTCCAGTTTTTTCACTAATTAGCTAATGCTAGTGTGCTAGCTGAGATGATAAACATAACTGCTTAATATCAGCATGTTAGCATTTTCATTTTGAGCATGTTAGCATGCCAGTGTTAGCATTTAGCTTAAAGCAGCCTCACAGAGCTCCGGCTCTGAGTCTGTTTTTTCTACTCCTAATGTTCTAATATTGATGCATTTAATTAATTGCTCTGTAGTACAAGGAGATGTCAAAGCCACAACGCTCAAATTCGAAAGAATGAATCTTTTTCTGTCACTCTTTGACTGAAAACAGACAACTTTTCAGCCCCCTAGTATTCCCAAGTGGTATTGGTGGGCTACTGTGGCACAGATAACAGGTGCTGTGTCAAAATCTGTTTCCCCATCAATATGTGTTCCACCTTACTTTGCTCTGCAACACATAATTAATAAACTACCCCTCAACCGTGGAGGGTGCTGCTATGGGAAACATTGACAGGGTCTGACGGGGGAACAAACTTTGACGCATCATCAACATCAGATCACTTTCTGTTTCCTCAGACTCGGAGCCTAGCTCCATAAGCTATTGTAATGATGTGCATTGCATAGTAATAACAGTTTGAGTGACATAGCTTTCTGCACAAACAAGTAACTACAGGGGTTGGCAATCAAGTTGAAGGGAGGAGTAATGTTAGAAGAAAACATCAGGGGGAAAAAAGCATGAATTTGCTCATTAATTTAGTCTATAATGGAGACGTCATTTTTCAGACAGATTTGCATAGTGAAAGTGAGGCTTATAGGGAACCAGTCTAGATGTGTAGTGTGTCATTATTCTATAGTCATTACTGTGCAATCAACATTTGCTTCATAATGATAAGTTAAAGCAAAAAAAAAGTTGTCTCTCTGCTGTAATTTCTGGAAATTTTAAAATCAAACACTTTGAGCTGAACAATGTTAAGTCTGAGAAAAACACATCTTGGATTCATAATGCAAAGTCTGACAAAGCAGATGTGAGCAAATCAAGTGTCTTTTGTGTCTTGAGATGTTCGAACAAAGCCAGGTACGTTGTGCTTTGCAGTACTTACAGTTGTTTTTGACAGTATGTGTGCTCTTTCTGCGCGAGTCAGACGCAATCCCGTGAGTCTCAACTCTGACAAAGGGGTCCAGACCTTTGCTGCTCCTGAGGACAGGTAGGTTGGACCCACTGATCACCTGTAGATAGACACACACATACAGTGGCAGTGCAGATGGTCATACATGGGGGGTGTGTGAGAACATAAATATCAAGGAAATTATAAAAGAGAGGAGAAAACAGGAGAGCCAGTAAGAGCAGAGAAAAGAAGAGGAGAGGAGAGGGCTGTAATTATACTAGTCTGGAGAGAGGCAGGCTTATCTGCAGTCCTCTCACACTGAGCCTTCCCTTCCCCGGCTCTGATCAAAGACAAACCTGCATGTACTTATCACGACATGCCCCGCTTGGCACTGATGGAGCTTTACAGTGTCCGGCCCAAAATTACAGTCCCTTTCCTCTCCTAAAGTCATGCTTCAAAACTCCCTGCATTATGCTCATTCAGTTACAATGGTCCATGCTTGTGAGTGTACAGATAACAGTTTGGAGTTATTATCATTTCATAAAGATTTTCACTTCACACACAAAAAAAACCCAGACCATTGCTTATAGTTGACAGTTTTATGCTAAATAGTCTGATGAAACCTCAAGGGGAAATATTGTTTTCCTGAGCAGATGAATAATTTACTGTTTAAAGATTGAAAACTCGACCCTACCAAAGTTACAACACCGAATGCCGCTCAGGACTCCGATTCCCACTGAGTTTAGAGCTGAGTCAAGATCGTAGGATTTTCCCTGAAGTGATCAAATAGCACAGAACGGTGATGTGAATAAATAAAGGTGAGGTTTTTCCCAGGGCATCCAAAAACAGAGAACACCACATCTATATTTCATGCACTGTGCTGGCAGGATGTACAGTGTGTGTGTGTGTGTGTGTGTGGGTGGGTGTGTGTGTGTGTGTGTGTGTGTGTGTGTGTGTGTGTGTGTGCATACTGCATTAGAAGACAATGTCTGATGTGCCTTTGTTTGCCTTGTGTTGTTTGATCAAGATTTATTTCCTTCATCAGACAACAGCATAACCAACAGTAGTGGAGATACTGTATGATATTTGCAACAGATGCAACAGATTGCATGATGTCAATTCTTTTACTGGTGTAACTGGTAACATTTAGAGCAGCTACTGTACTGACTGGGTGAACTCAGCTGAGGAAATTGATCCTCAACTGGATTTTACAAACTGATCTCTCAGTTTAAGGGTCGGTTATTGTAATTTGGGCGAACAGACCCTTTGAGAAGGATGATGTGGTTTATAGGAGCGATTTATGAATTTCCCTCGTCTACCTCTTTGCAGAAAATCTCTAATACCAGTCAATACTACATATTGTCTTTGCAGTACAAAGTCTCAGTGCTCAGTTGCATTAAACAACTATGGCTAAGGTTTCCTCTAAATCCTAATCAAAGGATGCCTTGGGAAAAAATGAGTTGAGTAAAGTCACCATAAGGATTTCCCTAGGATGTTGTAAAGGAAAAAACCCTTTAATCTTTAAGTGTTTGCCCTTAGCTACTTATATATCCCCTTGTGCGCTGCTATAAGGTCTTAGGGACCATTGTCTTTAAAAGGACCCATAATAGTTCCTTAAAAGTGAAATAATTTGTGGAACAAACCACAATGGCAAAGTTTATGGGGATTGAAGAGGAAGAGATATTAAGACACATTTTTCAGGACAGGGAAAACCCACTAGACACTATAAGTGTTGCTAGCCCTGCTAACACCAGGTTGTTGCAGGAACATAGTTTCAATGTAAACTTTCGCAACATGTGACATGGACATCATTAGCAAATTATTTTAAACGTCGCTGGTATGTTTCCCCCACTTTTTGGAGATGTGACGTTTTAGCAACATTGAGCTACATTTACAAAGCGCAGGAAATGTCATTAAAAGAACATTGAACAGACATTTAATAAACAATTAAAGACAATTATTAAGACAATTAAAATATCATGAGTTGTAATATTTCAACAATGTAGCAGCAACGTAATTAATGGTAACATAACTGAGGTTGCAGGAACATACTGTGTTTGTAGGGAGAGTATGGATTTGGCATTTGCACTACTTTGTAGCTGGCTTGCCAAATAGTACCATAACTCCCACATTGACTTTGCTTGCACTTTTTTTTTATTCTTTGAAGGGAAAAAAATCTCATCTTCTTTGTCTTTTTGTTTCTCTTTGTTGTCCATTTTGGAGAATGTGTGATGACTGTAACTGTCTTACACACAGGAAACGACCTTAGAGGCTTTTAAGCGGTGCTCCTAAATGAGCCTTTCAGAGGAAGGAAATATTTTGCTTAAGGGACCAACTTAAGTTTGAAACTTGAGGTGCTTTATGCAACCGAGCACTGATTTCTCTTGTCCCACTGTTATGTTCTGTAAGAGCAAACCTTATGACACACTGAAGAGATGTGACTTGATGTGACTGCTCTCTATTGCTTCATTTCCCTGTTGTCATGTGACTGAGATACAGTGCATTACAAGTGCTTCTACTGTCCCCTAAGATACTTGGAATAATGGAAAAGGGATAATTTATTAATTGGACCCTGGGTCTAATTGCATTAGATCACCCCTCTGTCTGCTTTCCCTTTATTTTCTGAGGGAGATAATCTAATTAAACGGAGACACTCTCAGGGAGTTTTACATCATTGTTGGTTCATAGCATCCGGCAGGAAAGCATTTATCTGGAGGCAGAGAGTAAGATGCTACACAATCCCTCGACTGTGCAGGATAGACACGCACGCACATGCACGCGTAGCACACACACAGTCCTGTAACATTACACCTTAATCCATAAAACCACCCCGAGTGGATTATTGAGCGCTCAGTGCTCCATGGCTGTACCTTGAGCAGCAGGTGGGTGGGTTTGACGCTGCAGCCAGGATCAAAGCTCCTCTGACTGGACATGAGCACCGCTGGCTTCAGGACGTATCCACAGCCCCCGTTGTCCTGGAAACGGCCATCATTAAGGTCCATGGGAAAGCCCAGGGACTGGAAATTGAGAGCCACTGCAAAACACCGTGGGACAATCATGGAACAATGAAATGAGGAGCCACAGAGCGGTGGCACAGAGATTTATAGAATAAAATCGAGAATGCCTAAAGCTTGTTGAAGTAAAACAAGCAGCATGGGATGATCTCCTGCGTACCTTCTGTTTTTTAAGGCTCTTGTTCAGTCTGCAGGAGGGAGCTAAATTATACAATGACTTGAAATGTTTCTGCAACAATGGCGTACATTGCGTCAGGGACACTTTCACAATCACCAACTGTGCAGTAAATGCATCTGTAGTGGGTTTTCTGTAGCGCAAAGCTCTGTGTTGTGCAGGAGACACCAGGCCTTTAGTGCCTTCAGTGACTACATGTGAATAGATAAAGAAAGCAGCAGATCTAATCCTGCAGACAGGTTTGAGCTGGGCCTCTGCAGGACTGGATTGTAAACACTTGTGAGTCTGCAATAACACAGACAAACGTGGTAAATATGCACAAAAATACCTTATTTTTGTCCTAAACAACACCATCCTTATGCATCTTTTTTGATATACCTCCCCTGTGTTGTTCTAACTGTAATTGATCCATCCAGGCTGCTGCTTTGTTCTGCAGTCTCCTGCAACTGTGAAAAGTGCCGATCACCATCTGCACAGCTGCCACCAGAGCACGTAGGCAGTGTGCTCAGCGATCAGCAGGGCTTCATGTCAGATTCAGTGACTGGCTGACTGAACGATGGAGCCGAATGAAGAAGATGTGAAAAGGCAGGTGGAGTGACAGGAACACTCGCCAAGACACTGCCAGACACATCAGGGCTGTGACTTAAAGTTGATGGGTAATAACACATCCCCACAAGGCCTGGAAATATAGTGTTCATTAATTATTTTTCGAAGCATTGTTAGTATCAGGAGCGCAGGCATGTGTGATATAGAATCAAGTCTGATGCTAATGCTTGAATCTCAAGGAATAACAGCATGGGGGAAAAAACACTAAGCTGTGACCCATACAAGGGTGTAGTTTAAAGAAAAAAAATGTATTTGGGAGGGTTCAAATCGATTTGAAAAAGGTGCGATAAGGGCCGAAAGAGGACTTGCTCTGGGGAGAAACATAGATGAGGTGGTCAGGCTGTGGACTGGAATGAAATGTTCTTTTCACTGTTAATCGACAGGACACTTGGCTGGGTTGTTCCCTTTGATGTTCGACAATCTTAGCTTCTGGACTGCATTTCTCTCCGTTTGAAAAAAAAAAAGAAAAGAAAAAGCTTGTAATGGATTGTGGTGGTTGTTCTGTGTGACTCGAGAACTTTTTTGATTCCTTTTAAAACTGTTGACGTAAAGGAATCAAAGAAATTCTATTTTCATGTCTTTCTTGAATGGATGTTTTCAGTGTTCCAGTTTATATCTCGACCAAAATAGAAACAGAGATGACAACAAAGGACTAATAACGTCAGAGACATTTTATTGCACCTTTTAAATTTGACATATTTATTATCTGATACATCTTGGATTTTTTGTTTGTTTGTTTTTTTGTATTTAAATTCAAATGAATGACATATCTAATTATGGAATTGGCTGATGGATTAATTTAACATGTAAAATGTTTAGTGATTCCTGTGTTTAGTCAAATATTTGACTGCTTTATAAACACTTTCATGACTCCATAACTGCATATTAGAGAACAGTGCATATACAGTAGTGTTTGTATAAATCATATGGAGTATAAAATGCAATATTTTGTAATCCAAAAGTTTTCAGATTAGATCACATGTTTTGCAATCCAATGGCTAAGGTTACAAATTACAAAAACTGCCCTGTAATTTGTAATTAGTAACTGACATTTTAAAGTAATCCGATCCAATATACTCTGTCCCTCTGACTCACCGAGCTGCGAGCCGACGTTCCAAAACTCCTGAGGGTTGTAGTTGGACGAAGACGTCCTCGAGCCTGCTGGGTAAATTCTGCTGAGGAACCTCTGGTTATGCTGGACAAAATCTCTACCTGAGAAAGACGATGGACAACACTCAAAGGTCAGACATCTCCTCTGACACGCACTCGTTGATGAGAAAGTCCACTGGTTCAGACTTCCTTTGAGCCTGAATATTTTAGTCGATCTGACTCTGTCACAATGGCTCTGTGTTGCAGGAAAGCATTTAGATGTATCTTTATCTTTTTGAGAGAACACTCAGCGCCGTTTGCTTCTGAAGAACCCTTTTGGAAGAAACAGTTCTTCAAGGATTGTTTAAATCCTTAAAGAAGTCAATCATAAATGGCTTGTCAAAGGTTCGTCTTACCATAACATAAAAGGTTCTCAGTAGAACGGCTGTATGGGTTTTAAATAAAACCCTCAGAATACAAAATAGTCCTCAGTAGAACCCGCTGGGTGGGTTCATAGAAGGAGGGTTCTGGGCGAAACGGGTGAAACCTTTCACAGATAACCCTTTACATCGGGTTCAAGGTAGAACTCTCTGATAGGAAAGGTTCTATCAGGAACAAAAAACTGTTTTCTGTGGGGACAAGCCGCAAAGTGTGTATCATATTTGTCATCGTGACAGATCAAAGTTCTTGACATTACGAGTTGCTTTTATTAAAATCCTCCTATAAGATACACAAATTGAATTGTTGTTTAGCTTAATGTAAACTTTCAGAGAATATGTGAAAAGATGGACACAGTTTGTTGCGATCGGGTTTTGATGCCTGTATAATCATCCTCATTCTGGATCCAGTACAAAAAAACTGGCACACAGCTTCAGTCTGTGTGTGATCGTGCCGTAGCCGTGTAGTTTCCCTGCGGGGCTTGATGATGACAAGAAGAGACTACAAGGTTTTTACATCTCCAGCATAGACGCGACTGTTCGTGGTCTCTGCCAACCACGCCAACCAGCTCATAATGTAGCTGTGTGTGTGGAAAGTGTCGTTCCCCCTCAGCAGGAGCAGATTTCATTTCTCTACATCTCTCTGTTTCTGCAATATACTGCGGCATAGCAGCGCGATGACAGTTTAACTGATTATCAGTTGATCTGAACCTCAGTGGGCTCTTTCCACTTCCCCAACAGTGAGACTATAAGGCACATTTCTGGGCTTGTGCTGTTGTGCTTTATTCCCTATAAAGTACTCCCTTATGCCGTATATGTCATGTTCAATATGCTCTCGCTATTATGAAGGTTTATGGTTTCAGACATAATTGCATTTCTCATCCAAAGACAGCCTCCAGTGACTTCTCCTTTGAGCAGCATAATTATAAATCATGCTGGACTCACCAAATGTGTAATATTTGCAATTAATTATACACATTCTTTATTACTTCAAAATCAGGTTTCTCTTTCTCTCTGCATAGTTTCAACACCCTGAATGAATAAAATTTTACCTGAGGCTTTGGCCAGCTTCCGAGCTTTCTTCTCTGCCATGGATGTGTTCTCGCAGTAGTTCTGATTGTCCTTGGCGTGACTGAAGCTGACGAACTTGACAGATCTGGTGTAGATGACCAGGTTGGATAAAGCCTCTGCCACCACCACCTTTTTTTTCTATTCGTTAGATTTAGGAGGGGAGGAGGGAAAGACAAACAAAAAGAGAGCATCCACTAAACTGGAACAAATAGGTACAGATTAAAGGTTTATCTTTTTATCCCATCATCTTCATGTTTACAGTGTACATTCAGCCTACAGGATTGCTCCCTGAAAGTCAAATTAAGCAGTCAGTTTTGGGCTTTATGTCAGTCAGAGTGCAGTGTACTTCTGGGGACATTTTGGTCCCCAGAAGAAGCTGCCAAGTGAGCACTCCTCGCTCTTCACACTGCACTCCATGGCGAAATCATGTCAAGTCATCCCATCCACTCGGTGAAGATGTCTGCGACAGATGCAGGCGCTGCAGTCCCAGTGACACATACACAGACTGTTGTGGACACCATGAACATGTAGTAGTTCCTAGTTAGATACATATATCACACGGATACGGACTTATCATTCTGTCTTTACTTTGCATTCATTTTGCTCGTATTTCTGTGCGTTTTCTGAAAGCTTATAGATATGGAAGAAAAGGAGCAGTACCACTGTGAGTCGTGGGGGCAGTGGAGCTGCGTAGCCAAGAGTTCAAGCGAGACACAACCACAAGACACGACGAAGAAGTTGTAAAAATCCTAAAGCATTGGAAATTACTTTTGTCCTGATTTAGTTAGTGACAAGAATTTTCTGTTGCAATGCATTTAATGGCCACACCGTCTACAATGTTGCCTCCGCTTTTGTCTCTTTCTCAAAAGGCACTTTGTTATAACCTCCTCCAGGTCACAAATTTTTGAGTCTTGTTCCTTTTCCTTGGAGCAACTTTTGACTCTAAGCAGTGCCCTCTTGTGGATGTATTGCTCTAACATCCATGCCAACATAAAGTACACATGGCGCTGTATGTGGCTGTGATGGTTATATTGTTTGAAAGGGACATATCAGTTTTGTACGTGAAGGGGCATAAATGAGCTTTAATGCTCCAAGATAACCTTATCTTCTGCCTTCTGCTTAGAAGTGGTGAATTTGCAGCTCACAGCACATTTCTAGATGCACATTTCTCATCTGTCATTAGCGCAGTTAGCACACATTAGCTTGAAGGGCTAACTTGAACACGAACTTGAACATTGCTGTTGCCCTGAACTCTGGGGAATAAATAATTAAATATTTGTATTGAACAGCCAAATCTGATTCAACTGATAAAATTCTGAGTGTTCAGTCCTAACCACATCTGTACAGTATCTATTCATATAAACCGTCTTTATCTGTCTCCATTTTTATTTTCTTTAATATAACTGACTTACTTTGGTCTTTGACCCTGCCTTTCTGGGAGACCAGAACTTTGCTTTGGTTTGCTGCTCCTCATCCTCCTCATCGTCCTCCTCCTCATCATCATCCTCGCCCTCATCTACACTCTCCTCTGTCTCTGTCTTAACCTGAGGCTTCAGCTTTTTATTCTTGATGAGGATCTTATACTTCAGGTCCTGGCATCCCCACAAAAAAAAAACACATAAAGGTACATTAAGCATGGGCCTATACATCCACCCCTGCACTCATAACACCACACAGTTGCATCAGTCAAACAAACTCTGCTCCTGCATCCTCAAACTTAGGACACAAACATCAAAACGCTCGCTTTGCACAAACCGCCCCCTCTCTGATTTGTCAGAAAAGAAGCTATTCTTCAAAGAGTCACTCAGTAGCCACAGCCGCATCAATGCATAAACATGGCCAAGTTTGGTGGGATAAAGGCGCAGAAAGCAGCAGGTGTACCGAATCACTCAATCACACATCTGCTGCTACATTTCATCGTCCTGGCTTCAAATCTGTTAGCACTCCATTGAGCTCTTTATGCAGATGAGCAGCAATATGCTAAAAGTAAAAAACATTATGGTCTGGACTTGGAAGCGGCTCCACGGTAAGCCACACGGCAGGAAGTCACCCTGTCAGCCACGCATACTGTATGCACAGGCAAAATATGCCAAAATAATTACAGATCTGCCAACATTAACAACCTGTAAGAGAGTCTATATAGTATGAAAATTATAAGCTTCCTTTGGCGCTGCACTCTTTCATTTTTCATCGCCATTTCACAAAATGATACAGTCTGGACAGCTTTGCATATGTTGATGTAATTTAGGATATCATATGAGGGTTCTTGAGGTGAATTGTGCCTGTGTTTAGGGTAAAAATAGAATAAAGTCAGAGCAATAACTTAATTAACTAAATTAACTATAACTTCTAATCTTACAATAACACAGAATGATGAAAAAATACAGCAAAGAAAATTGGGGTTTCCGTCCTTCCTGTGGCTTTGACAGTTTGCTAAACAGATTTAAAACCTTTGATTTAAGTGGTCAGAGTGGCACATAAGATAATGAATAGTTCTGAATATGGAGTATTTCATAATTGGATGGCAACTTGAGTGTGAAGCGGCATGAACGTGACACATGAACACTGATTCAAGTTGCCGGGGGTTAATATTCGAGATGAAACTACTGGTGCTGAGGATCCTATGTAAGCCCCCACTTCCCGAATCATAAAGATAAAAATGATGTGAAAATCTCATATGCACACTCAGGATAAAATGCAAATCTTTTTTTTTTCTTGCAGTAAATTCCAAAGCAGCAGAAGTCAGAGGCAGAAAAGAAACTCCGGCATACATTCATCCTCCCTCTGTGAAAAACCCCTTCATCCTCCTTGTCATATTCAATAGACTGGAGTGACTGGTCGGCGTCTTTCAGGCCAGTCTCTCATGTCAGGGGTTGAGGCAGATGCTTTCGGTGGAGAAGTCACAACCCAAACAGGGTAATCTAAATGAACAATCAGCCCAAGTGCCTCGGCTCACTTAAAATGACGGACACCTCTCAGGATCAACCCCTATCACATTAGATTTTGCGGATCTACGAGAGATTAAAGAGGCTTGGAGACGCAGACGTCCATCTTTCCCCCCTCTGGTCCCAGTGGAGGAGAGAGGCACGGGAAGCCTCAGAAAGAGACTAATGAGGCCCTTCGTGACGACGAAAAGGTCTAATTTTCTCCTTGTTTTGCTTTGCTATGACAGACGAAGAGGATTTATACACACAAACGCCATCATCCATCTGCCTGCACCGGCAGCTCTGACATTAAACACAGATTCTGCTTCTGATTTGCTGCTCCAATGCTCGAGCTCGAGCTTTTTCTGAGTCTTACATTTGGGCTTGGGAGGTCTCCGGTGGTTGGGTGTTCCAAGGGAGTTCTCAGCAGCTTGTCCCCCAGGATAGAGATGAGGTGCTGAGCCATGACCCCCTGCTGCTCCTGGGAGCAGTGGTTCTCTAATGATAAGATCACAGGGTACGCAGACACCTGTCAAGACATTTAAAAAAAAAGATCATGATTCAACCCTGCATTTCCAACAATTAGCATCAACCTGGATCTACTGCTCTCTTTGCGTGGCTCTAAAGTCTCCGGACACATCGCAGAGAATGGCCTCAACTGTGTGAATCAAACACAACTTGCAAGCAAAGCATTACTATCAGAGATGCTATTAATTAGAGCAAATGCAACTAAGTAGGGACTCCCAGGGCCCTCAGAGGCACGAGGAACGCTGAGTTAGATGCCTGGGGCACCACTCTAGGATATGTCATGTAACATACAACTGTACTATTTACCTCGAAGGCATGTTGCTCCACAGTGGTGATGACATCCTTAAAGAGTATCTTGGTGGTGAGGGTGTAGCCGTGGTAGACTACAGGCTCCATATCTGGCCCATCCCAGCAGTCAATCTCCAGACAGCGACAGCCTTTCCTCAGCGCGCTGTCCCACATACATGCAAATAAACACACGCACACATGCCATGGACACAGAGACACATGCGCATACACTGAGCTGTGGCAAGGTTAAGCGCTTATGATGCACCGTGTCAGGAATTAGATGTGAAGAGTTGAGGCACAAACTGAGCCGTTTACTTTCCACGCATAAGTTGACAAGGTCAACTTCCCACAAGTCAAGATTTTCAGCACAGATTAAAAGAGACACGGTGTCCCTTTGGAGTTGTTTGGTGTCTCCTTGTGGTAGTTCTCTTTCCCTTTGTAGCTGTTTTGCAGCTCTTTTTGATTGTTTTGTGCCCCCTTTGTAGTTGTTTGGTGTCTCTTTATGGTAATGTTTTATCATTTGCAGTTGTTTGGTATCTTTTTGTGATAGTTTTTTGTCCTTTGTAGTTGGTTGGTGTTTTCTTGCTTTACTGTTCTTATCTCTTTTGCTGTTTTGTATTGTTTGACTATGTTTTAGTGTCTTTTGCTTTTGTCTTACTTTTACTTCAATTTTAGCTCAATTTTTTCTTGCTACTGTTTTGCCTTCTGTTGTTATTTTGCCTCTTGTGTATCCTGCTCTTTTGCTTTATCTGTCAAAGCACTTTGTAAACTAAATTTTTAAAGGTGCTATATAAATAAAGTTACTATTATTATTATTATTATTATTATTATTATTATTATTATTATTATTATTATTATTATTATTGTAGTAGTTGTTTTGTGTCTCTTTTTGGTAGTCTTTGTCCCTCTGTAATTGTTTGGTGACTTTATGAAGTTGCTTTATGTTTCTTTATGGTACTTTTATGTGTAACTCTTTTAGGTCATTTTGTGCCTCCTTGTACTTGTATAATTAACCGTCACTTCAAACAGACACCTTGGGCCCCAGGGCCTGTGCCCGATAGGTCCCTTCAGTAATCCATCCGTGGCCATCATACTCACGTTCACATATAGGATATTACTGTGTAGCAATAACTGTGTAGCAATACATGTGCAATATGTTTGACAAACATTGCATTCTAATAATTTATTCCAACAGCTCCCTCGACCTGCATGGATCTGCTCCTCATTTAACATCAGAAAAAGGTGATGTTACATTTCCATCTCTGTGTTTTCTTTATGTACAAGGTTTAAGCAGTTCAGAATGTGTGTTGTTGTAAGATATTGCTTTTTGTCACTAGAGGACAAAAATGATATCACTTTCACAGCAGGGTAGGGACAGATAATCACTGTGGCAATGATGCACTTTATGGCAACCCTGATGCAAAGTTGTATCATTCGTTCACTCCAGACAGTTTGACTCTGGGATGGTTCGGTTTTGGGGAATTCAGACTTTTCTGACTGTTTGTTTTACATTCAAATGATGGCACACATGTATATGCGCCTGCCATGTTTTTCTACAGCAGTTGGAGTCCGTGCATGTTGGTCTTTCACTTCAGTTCTTCAGCTGTGTGTTTCTGTCTGGTCACAGAAATGCAATGATTGTCTTGTTCTAAGTTTTGCATTGTAGAGTTGCTTTGTAATCCCACTGTTATTGTGAGCAAAGTATTATCATTTCGCAAGTCACGTTGTAAT